>KV014149.1:44786-55940 GCA_001598015.1 Dorcoceras hygrometricum | reverse complement strand
TGCGCAGGTGCGCGTGCGACAGGAGCGCATCCCCTGCCGCACGCTGCGTGCATGCGGCGCGCGACGGCGCCGGGCAGAAAATATTTTTTTTTTTTAAAATTTGAAATTTGAGATCTGATGCAATACAGGTACAATTTTATGTATTGACAGATCCGAGTCAAAGCTCGATACCACTGTTGGCGCAGCGGCGGATCCGGATCCCGCTCACGGGGCGCAGTGAAAGATTTCAATATTTTGCATCGGGAACGGTCAATACATAACAATGATAACAAATAAACATACATAGGATGTTTGATTTGGTACCTTGCTGGAGTCTAGGCGCTTGGCTCCGACCAATTTCACAAGGAAATTGGCACTTCAACGGTTGGCGGTTGTCGTTCTCCGAATCCGGTCCACGACTGAAATCATGATCCCTTTGTCGGTCTGCACTAGAAAACATGACAAATGTTTCACGGACAGAATCTCCACGTCAAGACGGTCGGAACAAGTCCAACCACGGCAGGCGACGGCGCAAGACGGCGGGCGGCTGCGCGAGGGAGGAAGAGGAGAGGGGGGCGGCCGTTATAGTCTAGGGTTTTGTGAGAGTTGTTGTGTAGACAATGTAGCCCTAGGTCAAGTATTAATAGACATGTGATGGGCTTGGACCGGCCCAATGTGTCTGGGACGGGCCCAAGTCCATATGAACATTCGGTTCAGGTACATCGCCGTGACTCCATCATAATCCCGATCGACGATCAGATCAGACCGATATACACAGTTTACAAAACTGAGTATTATGATGCGAAAATAATTTTTCAGACCACCTAGTCCAAAATTGCAGTTTAGCCCCTCCAAGTTTCAGAGATAGTCAAACTAGCCCAAACTTTAGGGAAATTGCACTTTGACCCCTGTTGACTTTTAGGAAGTCGCACTTCCATCCTTCCTCCTCCTATGCTCAACAAATTGAGCTCAATTTCCATGCGGGAATCGAGAAGCAAGTACTTGTGTGACCCTCAATGGTTCAGGGATACAGCTAGCCGTGGGCCCACAACAATTGCGACTCCGAAAACACATTTTCGGACTGACCCATCGGATCATGGTAAAGCGCCTAGAAACATCGCCCCATGATCCCCTAGGTTTCACAGATAGCGCCTGCAAGAACCAGTCGGTCATGGTTAGCGTACAGTACGGTCCTTTCAACACATATATCCCGATCAGATCAACGATCATTGGTAAATCGAGAGTCGCTAGAGATCCAACAACCATGCATACATCTTGGAGATCAAATAGTGACATCGCGTGTGTTACTAGGTAAACCCATTACCTAAAACACATCTAGTACTCTGGCCAGAGATTTATCACACTATTATCTCGTCAGATAGCATAGGATATCCACGCACAAAGGCGAGCGGTGAATCCTTGACAATGAAGCATCGACTCCTACATACATCGGGACCTCACCCAATCCCGCCACCTATTGACCCCAACTAAGTCGGTAAACGGGTCAAAGTGAAGCACCTATCACGTAGCGTCTGAATGACGTTTCGAGTATGAGGGCTAATCTGTACAACCAAGACCTCGGACTTATCCACTCGACAAATGGTAACCACTTGGAAAGTCCGAACGAGGGTAGTTCGATTGATCACCAGGTCACTATCCATCTGCATGCTCAGAACATCACAATGTTCCCTACCAATGAAACGTGGTACTTCACATCGCATATGCTAGTCTCAAGCTCGGGCGGCCTTATCCTCATTTTGATGGTCCAATCGACTAGGAACGAGTTTAGAATACACAGTGACTATTAGATGTGTTTCATGATAGCCATCATATCCACTATCACATCTAACATACACTATGGTGCATTCTAGGTCTTTATCCAACACAATTGTTAACATTATAAAATAATGAAGATAAAGAATGCCATAAAAGAATACGAATTTCATAAATAAAGATCGTTATACAAAGAGTCAATAAGAACCCACACGCCACAAGTTGGCTAGTTGGGCACCTACTCTAACACCGGTTTCGATAGTGTCCGATAGAGATCCAAGATTTACTTCCCGATTTTGGAAGAGCTTGCATGCAGCTACGGGTTCGAGATTAACTATGAGTATAGCTTATCACCCGCATACAGATGGCCAATCTGAGGGGACCATACAGATTTTGGAAGATATGTTGCGAGCAATAGTGATGGATTTCAGTGGTATGTGGCAAGATTCTCTATCTCTGCTTGAATTTTCTTAACAGCTAACAAGTGACTATTGGGATTACTCCATTCGAAGCTTTGTAGGGTAGAAAGTGTATATCACCAATTTGTTGGGAAGAGATTGGTCAGAAACAGTTGTCTACTCCTAAATTTGTGCAGCATATGAAATATCAGATTGAGTTGATTCGGAGTAGAATGAAAGATGCACAAGATATATATGCTAGCTATGCTAACATGACGCAGACCTTTAGAGTTTGAGGTTAGCGATCGAGTGTTTCTCAAAGTTTCTCCTTTCAAGAGAGTGATGAGATTCAGCTTTAAGGGTAAATTGGCTCCTAGATTTGTTGGTCCCTTCGAAATTGTTGAGATGATTGGGTCTGTGGCTTACAGATTGCGTTTGCCCGCTGAGTTAGCAGTGATGCATGATGTGTTTCATGTATCTATGTTGAGAAAATATGAGCCAAGATCCGTCCCATGTGCTGAGGACTGATGAAGTTGAGCTGGATTCTACCTTGAGCTATGTTGTATATCCAGTGCAGAATCTGGATAGAAAGGAGAAGAACAAGAGTGTACCGTTGGTGATGGTCCAATGGAGCAAGCATGGTAGAGAATAAGCTACCTGGGAAGTTGAAGAAAATATGAGACAGGAGTGGCTTCATCTGTTTGAGCATTGACAGTAGACTTCTAGGTAAATATCTTCTGATTTGTTGATTCGTGCTTTGAGTTGTTTTGTGCCCATGATTTGTGGTTTTGTGAGCATTGATTTATGCTGGACAGATTTTGGTGTTAGTTTCGAGTGTTTTCTCGGTTCTGATCTGTTGTTGAGAGTTGGTTTCGAGGAAGAAACCATTTTGAGTTTTGGAGAATGTGAGGACTAAAAATTGTTAATCGGTGGTTAGTTAGTTAATCAGATCTAAGCGAGGATTAGCTGATGGAGAAGTTAACCATCGGGTTTTAAGATTTGAAGGATTTGATTTTGCTTTTGGTGATTTTGGGATTTTCAGATTTGGCGTAGAACAGATCAGATGTGCACTGTTGATCGCTATCGAGTGGCTTGGAGAAGGTAAGCTATTAGGATTCCCGCGTGAGGGTTAGCGAGAATCAGATTTGAGATTCCTCGGGTGTTTGAGTGATTCGCCTTGAGAGGGAAGTGAAACGATGTCGTTTCGAGTATAAGTGATACGGTGTCATTTTGGGTGCTTGTCAGATCTGGTGTTGCGAGAGGAAACAGATTTAGTTAGCGAAGAGAAGTCAAGTATTAGAGTCAACGTTACCGTGTGGACCGGCCCGATTCGTGAGTTGGTGTAGACCGGTGTGGTTCAGAGTTGTTCAGATCTAGATGAGCTTTAGCGGGTCTGAGTGCGTGAGATCTGTTTCAGATCTGGAGTCAACGCGACATCGTTTAGCGTTAGTGACCGGGAACTCCTATGCTACGTCTTTTTTATTAAGTAACGCGACGTCGTTTGATGGTTGTGCGCTAGTATAGCGTAGCGAAGTCTGACCTGTGATAGCGAAGCCAGATCTGGGTAGCGCTGAGATCTGAGTATGTCGGTGATTGACTTTCACTGTAGCTTTGACTTGGGGATTTAATATAAGTGTCGATTAACACTTAGTCATTTTTTAACCCGATATGTTCTTATTTTTTCCCCGAGAACCCTCGATTAGTACTGTTCATTTGAACATTTTTCCGTTGATTGCCAGCGATTTACGCCGCTGTTTGGAGCAAGATTGGTGGCACTGAGCTCGTCTTCCATAGGGCTTTCGATTGATACCAGTTTGGAGACATGAATATACGAGTTGAAGGAGCACGAAGTAGTTGCAGAGTTCGATAACTTCGCGGTTGTTGTCCAGTGGTTCTTCTGTTATTTAGAGATTTCTAGTAAGTGATTTATTCTCGTTTTAAGCTTCAATTTAGATCTGGGCAGTGCTCTGTTGACTTGAAGTAGTTGTTTTAGGCTATTTAGCTTTAGGCTGTAAGCTGCATGAGATTGGGTGTAAGCTGATTGCTAGATATCTTGACAGATTTGGACTTGTAGGCATTTTCCGTAGATCTTTTGAGGAGCTCGTGAGTAGCAGATTTGAGCAGGATGTTGGAGCTGTGTTCTTCGTGATCTGTCGAGGTAAAATCTGAGATTTGGGGTATGAATTGAGCATATTTAAACAGCTTTGGGCATAAGCATGTAAATATTCCAGCATGGTCTGAATGCTGTGATTTGGGTGTTTACGTGAACAGATTTGGCTTACTGTGCTTTGTTGATTTCCTGTTCTGTTTACGATTTTGATTTATTTATGTTGTTGAGTTGATATTCCTGGCATTCATGCATACATATTGAGTTTAATGATTGATTGATGACCCGAGTCGAGCTAGCATTGTGATCGGACGGCTGAGTTGTCACGCCTAAAAGGTCCAATACTATCATCGGAGTGGTGGTTGGCTGAGTTGTCGCACGTGAAGACCACCGAGCTGTGATGGTCGATGGACCCAAATATCACGGACCGATGATTTCCACCGGCTTATTGGTTGTGCGTGGTGTTTGAGACTCAATTGAGATTTGCCAGCTGAGTTGTGGGCCTAGATGACTGATTTTCCTTGATAGCCTCATGCATATCATGATGTGAATATTGCATGTTTTATGATTTGCTGTTTTATGAGTGCTCTTCGTACTGAGGTGTTGACCTCGTTTTTATTCCCTGCTTTTGGGATTCTTGGGTGTTGGATGGCCTTTGCAGGTTCTTCAGGTAACCAGGCTGGACAGAGTGGAGCTTCAGCTAGTCGATCCCCATTTTGATTTGAGACCCAGTTATATGTATGATATATTGAGCCAGGGGATGTCCTGTGCCTTTATTTATGTTTGGTGATGTCAGGCCCCGTTCTAATAAACAGATATTATAGTACAATTAAGCACATAATCAAGGAAGCGTAAAATCGAGCTTAAAAATTTTTCGAAATCATTTGGGCCTGAACTCAAAATCATCATTCAAATTATTCATAATCAAAATACGAGTTAACTCAAACTCATACAAAGCAGGTAACAACAAGTCTCAAATCAAATACAGATCCCCGATAAATAAAACACGGGGCATCCCTCCGTTCAATACATAACATAAATTAAACTGGGACTCAAGGAAACGGTGATCGACCAGCTCACTCAACTCGGTCCAGCTTGGTTAACTGAAGATCCAGCAAATGGGCAACACAGACCCAAACAACACAAAAACAGGAAAAGAAATACGAGGTCAAGCCTCAGTACGAAGAGTTATCAAAACAGCTAATCATGCAACATGCTATAATCAATGCTATGAAATGCATGAGGGCTATCAAGCATCGGATAACTAGACCAGTGTATCAACTGGCAAATCATCTAATTTGCCTCTATACCCGCACGGTGTATCAACCGGGGAAATCATCGTTCCGTGATCTTCAGAGCCCGTCAACCCATCACAGCTCGGTGGTAGACACTCGAATCCGGTAGTCACCACTTCGATGATAGCGTTGGACTTTTCAGGCACGACACATCTGTTGGCCAGTCACAACGTGGCTCTCAAACAGGTCATCAATCAATCTGTCAATCAGGCTCAAGATGTATGCATGTATGCCAATCAATATTAAATTCACAATGCATACAATTTAATACGTGACAACATAATGTACAACTCTAACAATTCAACAAATTGTATCACGTAAAAGCACATAATCACATCAGCAGATTTCACAACATCAATCACAGCAATGTCCACGCTCAATGCTGTTAAATCTGCTCAATTCGTACCTTCAAGCCTCAAATACCTCAACAGAGGTCGCTGCAACTCTCGGCCTAGGCAACCAGATCTCTCCTGGATCGGAAAATACGGCAGAGGCTCCCTGGAACTGAAAATCTGTACCAGGTATCTAACAATTCAGTTAAATTTGAACTCAACAGCTAAGTTTATAAGGTCCAGTAGCATAACTCAGCTACAAAATCCTACAGAGTATTACTCAACCCTAAATCGAGGCTTAAATTGGCAAGGAATCACTTACCAAGAAGCGTACAACAATCAAAGAACGCTCAATCAGATTTCTCCAGAAATCCTCGTACACCAGCAGCTTCACGCTCACTTCCACAAGTCATTCCACAACATCTAATGAGTAGCAATCGACAGAGCAACTCACAAGGAATCCAGCGCCACCAAAATCATCGAAAACAAAGGCTGGAATCGACAGAAATCTAGGGAAGAAACGTTCGGTGAACAGTAGATAAAACGAGAGTTTGAAGATGAAGATGAGAAATATCGGGCTCTAAAAAAATTCTAAGTGTCGATCAACACTTGTCTATATAACTCCATACAACAGCTGCTGATTTAATCTATCAGACGTTGCTACAGTAGGAATCTTACAATAGAAATCAGCTTTTCCTCTCAACGAAACCAGCAACAACCATCAGACGTTGCATTCACAAAGGAACATCAAAACGACGCCACATCAAATAATCAAAACAACACCGCAGCGCTACAACAGCTGACGACAGATTCCTTTCTAAAAAACCAACAGCTGGTCACGCTAAACAATTCAAACGACGACGTAAAGAACACGTCACCTTCGCTGCCAACAGCTGATCAAAAGCGTTTCACCCAAATCGCTGCGTTTCAACTTATCAAAATGACGTCGCCTCACCATCAGCAGCTAATCGCCCGACTAAATCAATTCCTCACAAACGCAACAGCTGATAGCGCTTCTACATCAGCAGTCAACACCAAAAGGTTTACCAACACGTGTCGCTTCTCGTTAAATCTCGCGATTGCGCGTTAACTGCCAACAGATACCTCTTCAAGCGCTACTACTGAATAGCGAAACGACGACACATCACTCATTCGCTACAGTAGATGTCTGAAATGCGCTACACCTGATTTCAAACGACAGCGTTTTACCTCTAAACGCCAGGGAAATCAGATTTCACCAAAAATTCAAAATTCTAAAATCTGAAAACTCCAAATTCGAATTTCTCAATCCTCACATTCTCCCCACCTTAAGGGATTTCGTCCTCGAAATCAAAGGCAAACACAAGGGGAAAATTTAATCAAACCCAATCATCAAATCAAACTCGAAGCAAAGTGTCAGAATTTACTTGGAATTTACACTATCAGTGTTCAAACAGATGAGGCCAGTCCTGTCTCATCTTCTCCTCAACCTCCCAGGTAGCTTTTTCTCGGCCATGCTTAATCCATTGGACCATTACCAACGGAATCACTTTGTTCCTCAGTTGCTTCTACTTCCTATCAAGAATCTGCACTGGATACTCAACATAGCTCAAGGCAGAATCCAACTCAACTTAGTCGGTTTTCAACACATGGGAAGGATCTGGCTTATATTTCCTCAACATTGACACATGAAAAACGTCAAGTATCGCTGCTAACTCATCAGTCAGCCTCAATAGATAAGCCAACTGTCCAATCCGCTCAACAATCTCGAAGGGACCAACGAATCTAGGAGCTAATTTGCCTTTAAACCTGAATCGCATAAAGCTCTTGAAAGGAGAAACTTTGAGAAATACTCGATCGCCAACCTAAAACTCTAAAGGTCTGCGTCTTCTGTTAGCATAGCTAGAGAAACGGTCTTGAGCAGCTTTCATTCTACTCCAATTCAAATAGATCTGATCTTTCATGTACTGAGCAAACTCCGGTGTAGAAAGCTGTCTCTCACCAACTTCTTCCCAACAGATCGGAGATCTGCATTTGTGACCATACAACGCTTCAAATGGAGCCATCCCGATAGTCACCTGGTAGCTGTTGTTATCGAAAACCTCTAACAAGGACAAGGAATCCTGCCAGCCACCACTGAAATCCATCACGACTGCCCGCAGCATATCCTCTAAAGTCTGAATGGTCCTCTCAGACTGACCATCTGTCTATGGGTGATAGGCTGTACTCATAGCCAATCTAGAACCCATCGCTGCTTGCAGACTCTTCCAAAAACGAGAAGTGAACCTTGGATCTCTGTCAGACACTATCGAAACAGGAACTCCATGCAATCTAACCACATGGTCGATGTACAGTTTCACCATTTTCTTCATGGAACACCTCACATCATAGGGGCAACAAAACCAGAGATGTCGCTCTTCATGCCTTCCCACCAGTAGTGAGATTTCAAGGCATGGTACATCTTTCTCTCTCCCGGATGCACACTATACCGACTACAATGCGCATCGTTCAAAATGGTCTCTTTCAAATCGATCAAGTTCGAAACCACCAATCTTCCTCGAAATCTCAAACATCCATCAGAAATAACAGAGAAATCCTCAGACTGACCACTTCGGGCTTTAATCTTCAACTCATGAACATATGGATCAGTCTTCTGCGCCTCCCTGATGTCACTCACAATCTGCGGTTCTACTTGAATCAAAGAAACCATAAAGTACTGATCACCCGGCTGGAATCGCCAACCAGAAGTACTCAACTGCTCGTAGACCTTCGAAAAACTCAAAAACGAAAGCATCGCAGGCTAGGTCTTCCTACTCAAAGCATCTGCTACTGAGTTCATCCGCCCAGGCTGATACTGAATCTCGCAGTTAAAGTCCTTGAGCAATTCGATCCAACGTCGCTGCCTCATATTCAGATCAGACTGCATGAAGATATATTTCAGGCTCTTGTGGTCGGTGTACACCACAAATTCTTCACCATACAGATAATGCCGCCAAATCTTCAAGGAAAACACTATCGCAGCCAACTCCAGATCATGAATAGGGTACCTCGTATCGTGAGGCTTCAATTGTCGAGACGCATAAGCAATCACGTACCCGTTCTGACATCATAACACATCCCAAACCATTGAGAGAAGCATCGGAGCACACAACGAATCCTCAGAATCCAGACGGTAGAGCCAAAACAGGAGTAGTAGTCAACTTCTCCTTCAACGTCTGAAAACTGAACTCACACTCGTCAGTCCAAACGAACCTCCGATCCTTCTGAGTCAATTGAGTCATTGACCTGGCTATAGAAGAGAACTTCTCTATAAAACGCCTGTAATAGCTAGCCAATCCCAAGAAGCTGCGGATCTCGAAAACATTCCTAGGTATCTCCCAGTTAAGAACTGCTTCGACCTTACTCGGATCTACCGAAATCCCTTGCGTCGAAATCACATGACCCAAAAAGATAATCCGATCAAGCCAAAATTCGCACTTGCTGAACTTGGCGTACAATTTCAAGTCCCTCAACCTCTGCAACACCAGTCTAAGATGCTCCTTATGCTCTCTCAAGCTCCTCGAATACACTAACATATCATCTATGAAGACAATCACGAACCGATCGATGTACTCGTTAAAAACACGGTTCATCAAATCCATGAAAACAACTGGGGAATTCTTCAACCCAAACGGCATGACAAGAAACTCATAATGCCCATAACGAGTCCGAAAAGCTGTCTTCGACGCGTCAGCGTCTCTAATCCGAAACTGGTGGTAACCAGAGCGTATATCAATCTTCGAATATACGACCGATCCTTGCAACTGATCGAACAAGTCATCAATCACCGGCAAAGGATACTTGTTCTTCACCGTCGCTTTATTCAACTGTCGGAAATCCACGCACATCCTCATAGAACCATCCTTCTTCTTCACAAAAAGAATCGGAGCTCCCCAAGGTGACATACTCGGTCTGATGAAGCCTTTCTCCAAGAGATCTCTCAACTGATCCTTCATCTCTTTCAACTCTGCTGGCGTGAACCCATACGGAGCTCTAGAAATCGGGGCGGTACCGGGCACCAACTCGATACTGAAGTCGATCTCACGTCTCGGAGGGAATCCAGGAATCTCATCCGGGAACACATCGGGAAACTCTCGAATGATCGGATTGTCGCTCAACTCCAATCGCGGCTCTTGGGAAATGTCAAGCGCATAAATCATAAATCCAGCATTATCCAGCGATAGCAGGCTAAACATCTCCATGGCGGACACCAATGGAATCTTCGAGCGCGAATCAGCACTGTAGAACTCCCACTTCTCACCCGAATCAGGGCAAAATCTCACCACACCATGAAAGCAGTCAACAGTAGCCTTATAGCTAGACAGTACATCCATTCCCAAGATGCAATCAAAATTTCTGATTCCCAAAACAATCAGATTGGACACCAAAACATGCTCATCAAATCGAAGCACACAATCCAACTCCACTTCACGGGACCACAGACTCACACCAGCAGGAGTAGACACGGAAACAACATAACACAATGGGGAAGAAATCAACCCATGCTCACAATCAAACAATTCAGATATAAAAGAATGTGATGCTCCAGTGTCAAATAAAACTCTCGCAGGATAATCGAAAATAGAGCATATACCTGCGATCACTATGGCAGGCGTCTCCTCAGCCTGCTCTCTCGTCAAAGCATTCACCTGGGCCTGCTGTGGAATCTGGAACTGAGGTCTCGAAGGAGCTCCAAACCTATCTGGGTTGGAAACCAGATCGCTGGGTAGGGGAACAAAACTGCAGTCTCTGAGAATAACCACCACCTGATCCCTGCTGCGAAGGAACTGAAGACTGACCCCTCAACAAAGGACATACTCTCTGAAAATGTCCGGGCTGTCCACAGTTATGGCAAAACCCCTGAACTCCACGACACTGCGAAGTCGGATGCCTTCCTCCGTACTGTCCACAAGACATACTGCCTGAACCACTGCAAGAACCACTGCCAGAAACCAGAACTCGTCGAACCAGAGTAACTTCTAATTCACCTTCTTCTTGAACTGTTTCCCTCGAGGTCGAAACCTTTGGCGATTCGACTGCTGCTGTGACCCTGAGGAGAATAAAAAGCTTAGCGGCGCATCCTGAACAGGCTGATGGGTGCGTCCAGTAATCAGCTGAGTCGGAGCATCCTCCTCCAGCAAACTCTCCTCAATATCCACCGCTCGGTTCACTGCATCGATAAAGGTCATAGGTGAACCAGACAAAACCATCCGGTACAGATCAGGCCTCAAACCTTTCAGAAATTTGTTCCT
>KV014142.1:1762-12039 GCA_001598015.1 Dorcoceras hygrometricum | reverse complement strand
AAGTGCTCAACACATTGAGCTTAGTTTCCGTACAGGAATCTCGAATCCAGTACTTGTGTGACCCTCAATGGTTCAGGGGATACAGCTAGCCGTGGGCCACAACCATTGTGGCTCCGGAATCACAATTCCGGACTTGCCCATAGGATCATGGTAAGAGCGTCTAGAAACATCGCCCCATGATCCCCTAGGTATCACTGATAGTGCCTGCAAGAATCAGTTGGTCGTGGTTAGCGTACAGTACGGTCCTTTCAATCCATATATCCCGATCAGATCAACGACCATTGGTAAATCGAGAGTCGCTAAAGATCCGATAGCTATGCATACATCTTGGAGATCGAATAGTGACATCGCGGGTGTAACTAGGTAAACCCATTTACCTAAAACACTTCTAGTACTCTGGCCAGAGATTTATACACTATTATCCCATCAGGTAGCATAGGATATCCACGCATGTCTGCGAGCGGTGAATCCTCGACAACGATGCATCGACTCCTACATGCATCGGGTCTCACCGAATCCCACCGCCTAATGACTCCAAGTGAGTCGGAAAATGGGTCAAAGTGAGACGCCTATCATGTAGAGTCTCAATGACATTTCGAGTCGTGAGGACTAATCAATACAACCAAGACCTCGAACTTATCCACTCGACAAATGGTAACCACTTGGAAAGTCTGAATGAGGGTAGTTTGATAGATCACCAGGTCACTATCTATCTGCATGCTCAGAACATCACAATGTTCCCTACCAATGAAACTAGTCTCGAGCTCGGGCGGCCTTATCCTCATTTTGACGGCCCAATCGACTAGGAACTAATTCAGAATACACAGTGACTATTAGATGTGTTTCATGATAGCCGTCATACCCACTATCACATCTAACATACACTATAGTGCATTCTAGGTCTTTACTCAACGGAATTGTTAATCATTATACAACACAAAAAAAGTAAAGAATGCCATAAATAAATGCGAATATCATATATAAAGATTGTCATATACAAGAGTGTATAAACCCACATGCCACAAGTTGGCTAGTTGGACATCTACTCTAACAATACAATGGTTTTTGAGTACTGTAAATCTTCTGGTTCTTTTATCAACAAGAACTGTTTACAAATGTAAACCAGAATATAACTCGAAGATTGAAAACAATGAGGGCTAGAACTTGAATGTTCTTCGAGTTGTAATACTGGACTTAGAAAATATTTGCGATGAGAATATCCAGTAGTTGTGTGTGCAATATGATAACGTCGAGAGCAAAAGGTAGCGGAGAGCTTCATCATTTTAAATTTGATGGTCCGTATGCAATAGGATCACTAAGAGATCAGCAGCAAGAGCGCGTTTAAAAAGGCTTTCGAAATTTTGGGCGCTGCTGATATTTCTGGAGGTGCAATACCTCGTTGTTCTTGAACAAATAAAAATCACACGATGAAGAGCACCGGAGACAGATCTGGTATGATTTAAAAATCATGCGGAAAATACCAGAACTGAATCCTATATTTTAAAACAACTCAAACAGATTTATGTACAACAAAAATCTGTTCAAGACTCGTGCTTGTGTGCTGCTGAAATGAGATGCTAAGCTGAACTGTTTATGCGTGCAGTGCTTAATGAAATATGCTAACTGTAAAATGCGAATGCTAAAAGCTTAAAGGAATGGACCAGCATATTTGTTTATGGAAGTTCGGATATCAACATCCTACATCTCCCCTTCTTCCACCTCGGAAGGCTCCACTACTTCATAACTGCACATCAGCCGCAACTGTGTGACTAACTACATACACAAGAATTTTACGTCTTCATGCTTGGACGGGATCTGTGAACATATTTCGAGATTCATTCACAAACAGTTGTGAATGGCGGTCGATTGCTTCGTCTATCTCTTTATTTTTCCCTCTGTTGGTGCACTGTATATTCAATGTATTTCTGCCACAGTAGTGTAGTTGCACCAACGTCGTCTCTTAATTGGACGAACTGCTCACTCGTCTCTCTTCTTCAATGGCGCTTCTTTGTATATAAAGCCTCTGTAGAATTTCTTCCCGTTGGATAGCTTCCAAAACTTGTTCAGCGCTTCAGATGGCTATTTTGTCTTCTTTCCATTTTAATGCAACGCTCCTCTGTAAAGTACTAACAGGAGAACAGTACTTGCGTCCTTTTCTTTTGCAGGCTTCTTGTCGTTTTCGCCATTTGAATTGAGCTCAGCAGTTGACATCCATCTTTCGTAAATTCTTCGTGAGTTGTCAACTGCTTCGCTACTGGTTTATCACTACGACTGCTGCGCTTTGCTACTTCTTCGATTCTTTGCGCCTGGGAACCAAGTCGACTGAATATGCAAAGCTTGCGACTGGTTGAGTAGCAACAGCTGATTCATATAAGCTCTCGACTGGATGCTGCTGTTGCTTGCGTCAGGTTCATCAATAGCTTCGCCTGAATCCTCTTCAACAACAATAGATTGCGACTGGTTAACAACGCAAACTCTTCCTGCTGAATCTTTAGTGCAAGAGCAAAACACTGTCGTATCAACTTATGTAAACGACATCGTTTTGCTATCGCTATCTTCAAATAGCATCTACTGGTGAACAGTAGCACACAAGCACACAAGTCTCGAACAGATTTATGTTGTACATAAATCTGTTTGAGTTGTTTTAAAATATAGGATTCAGTTCTGGTATTTTCCGCATGATTTTTAAATCATACCAGATCTGTCTCCGGTGCTCTTCATCGTGTGATTTTTATTTGTTCAAGAACAACGAGGTATTGCACCTCCAGAAATATCAGCAGCGCGCAAAATTTCGAAAGCCTTTTTAAACACGCTCTTGCTGCTGATCTCTTAGTGATCCTATTGCATACGGACCATCAAGTGGTATCAGAGCGGGTTTGTTCTTGAACGAGCACTGATTTTAAAACACATGTGCTATGTTTTAAATGTTTTGAGAAACTTAGTTTATGAAGGCTAGATTTGTTTTAAATATAGAACCGGTTTTTCGCTTGATGAACTGTCGGGATGCGTGAGTCTCGGGCAGATGCCAAGCTTCTATTTTCGCTGTGCTGTAAGATCACTAGGAGCGAGGCTCAGTTACAAGCACATGGGGCGAGATATAAGAAGGAAAAATCTGAGCTGTTCTCTGTACTGGTTCTTCATAATTTTGAGTAACTCAGTAGCACGTGTTATTTGAAATATTTGTATGCTCTGATTTGAGTTTTATATGTTCTGTTTTGCGGATTTCAGCTGATGCAAAATTTTGATTTTAAAAATGTTTTGAGCTCATGATATAAAAAACAGGGAGAGTGGTGTCACTGTCTTTGTTATTTGAGCAAATGCATCAGCTTCAGTTTTTCAAAATCATATAGTGTTGGATACGGTTCTTCCCAAAGCTGTTTTTGTTTTTTTTTCAAAATTAAAACTCCTGCTGCTTCGTTGTTTTGTTGAAACAGTGTAGGGAGTTTTACTTTTAAATATAAGGAAGACCAGCAGTTCACTCTCTTTTTGATTCCCACAAAAAGGGAGAGAATTGTTAGAACATGCATCGTTGACATTTGTACGATTCAATCGTGATCATTGATTCTTTCCAATTTAAACATGTGATAGCGTTTGAAGCTGTTCGTTCCTTACTCTTGAAAGCTCTTTTTCATTAAAACAGTTCTTTCTCCCTTGAAGAAGATGGCTATCTCTTCGCTGCTTGAAGCTATCACAACTGAATACATAGAGATAACTAAGTATTTGCAATTTCTGCGACTTATACTGTTCCTAAGTCTGAGTCAAACACTTCTGACAACCTCAAATCTGATGTTCACTGATAGCTCTGTAACCACTTCTGAAATACTGAGATCTGAATCAATATACCACTCTCTGTTACTCAAGTCTGAATACACTTCGCTCTAACAACAGATCTCTCATTGTAGCTTCTGAATAACTGTTCCCGATATCTGAAATAATCCAAATAACCAAATCTATTTCGTAAGCATCAACCTGACAACAAAGACCGAATCTCTGAATTCTTGACTCTGCTCAGTTTTGAATATTTCCCGAAAAGTCAACTCAGATGTCAATGCTTAGTTCAGAATTTATCGAGACTTAGAAATCTTCAATCCACTTATATGCCATCATGAATTCTGAACTCTTCAATACACTGAGATGACGTCACGACTTCTGAAAAACTTCTATAAAAGCTTAAGGTCATTTCTTGGTCTTCTTTTGTTATCACCAAAACTAACAAATTTTATCTTAACAATTTCCCCCTTTTTGTTGATGACAAAACTTAGCAGCCTTACGACTTAAGAAGATATAAGCAAGAAAGCTCGAAGTCGTGCTTGAAATTTTAAAAATAACATTAACTGAACAATGTACAAAGAATTTGTACAACAAAAACTGAAAATTCTTAAAGCGGATTCTTTCCATACAGCCACCATTCAGCATCTCTCTTGTAAGATCCATAAGGTCCATAAGATTCACCTCCAGTACCCGATCCACCACCACCACTGCTGGATCGCCTTTTCTTTGAAGAATCCCTTCTATCATCTCTTCTACTACTTCCACCAGAACCACTACCTCTGCTCGCACTTCCCCCACATGGTCTATTCTGATCATCTGTAGGCGGTTGACGGCGGCTGCTACAACCTTCCCCTTTTTTGGCATCACCACCCCTATTGATATAATCAACAAGGAATACAAGCTGGGTGGACAGGTTGAGATGATTTTCCTGTGCTTGCGCATGGAAGTCTAGAAATTCACTTCTAACAGTAGCAAGCCATTCATCCATCTCCTTAAACAATTCTTTTTGATCTTTGACCTCTTTTCGAACATCCGCTAAGTCGGTCGACAAGATGGCATTCTGAGCACGGACAACTTTTAGTGCAAGAGACAGTACATCGGTATCATTATGAGCCTCTTGACGACTATTTTTGATCAGGCCTCGGAAGGCTTGATCTTGCGCAGCAAGACTGTCAAGAAGGGCTCTCTCAAGATGATTGATTTTGGACATAACTTCGCCATCAGAATCGCCCAACTTCCGAGAATCCCTCGTCTGATTAGCAACAAGTCTAGAGATAGATGCCCGAAGTTCGACAAAAGATGTAGATAAATTTGTGGCAATTGGCAGAGACAAATGATTAACAGGTGGCGGTAGTGAGATCTGAGTAGGATCAGGAGCAGTGCCATCAGCAGATGTGTCAACAAACTCCTCATCCATGGGACTGCTGACATGAAAATCCATAAGGTCATGGCTGGACGAATTGGAATCAGAATCTGAATGCGGATATTCAATCTGAGCAAAAACTGTATCGGGAGAAGTAGAAACTGGAAGTAACTGTACAACTGAATTAAAAACAGTAGCATCTCTCAAAATAGGTCTGATCGGAACGAAAGCTGAAAGAATATTGCTGATATCAACTGTTTGAAAACCCCAAATAAACTGTATCTGACAAAAGCTGTACATAGCTGGGACCAACCCCAAGTTGTGACAGTCGGCCTTCGAAAACAAAAATCTTGAGTTGGTTCAACAACAGTTAGAGCTCTACAAAAATTGAGGGAACCTACTGGCAGAAGTGTTCCAGAAACAAAGAATTCTGAACTTCTAGACAGACATCTGCCAATCTCTTTTTGAGCATCTTAAAGAATTCACTAACAGTGGGAAGAGTATCTACATAAGAAAATTGCGGCAAAACTTCATGACAAACTACTAGCCTGGGTAACGGCTTCTAGTAATCAGCACAAGGCTCAACAACCCAAGATCCATTAACACAGATCATTGTCCTTATCCAGCACGAAGACTTTATGTTTGGGTTTGATCGGGCGATGACACTGCCAAGATCAGATTCTTTCCTTCAAAAATTTTAGAGCAACACGTCTTCTCCCACTTAAGACCGTGTGCTTGCATTTCCATTTTCAACTCCTCTACAATAAAAAAATGAAGGTTGTACAGCATATCCACTTCCTTTAGATCGGTGGCTGAAGAAGAAACACCAGGAACAAAATTTGATTGACGAGCCTCCAAAAACTTCCTAAGCAGCTCACTGTACTTGAGAAGAATATATGTGCGCCTTTGAAGTGCGACTTTGGTTGAGTCAGTTTCAGCCCAAGTCAAAACTAGTTCTGTCAGGCCCCGTGCAAATTAACAATAATTAATAGCATAATTAAGCACATAAACGCGGAAGCATAAAATAGGGCTAAAATTTGAGGTCAAGCCTCAGTACGAATGAGCACTAATATAACAGCAGATCATAAACATGCAGTATTCTAAGTCATGAATGCATGCGGCTGTCAAAGAACATCGGTCATCAAGGCCTGCTAATCAGCTGGCGATAATCTCAATTGAGCCTCTATACCCGCACAGTGTATAAACCGGGGAAATCATCGGTCCGTGATCTTCAGGCCTGTCAGCCATCACAGCTTGGTGGTTTTCAGACACAACTGATCAGTTGGTCACCACTCCGATGATAGAGTTGTACCTTTCAAGCATGACACATCCGTCTGCCGGTCACAACGTGACTCTATCTCAGGTTCTCAATCGATCAAAGGCTCAATATGTATGCGTGAATGCCATGAAATTCAAATCTGATTTCAACATGCATATAATACGTAAACAGAACATATCAATTCAATCAATCTGTTCACGTAAAAACAGAATTCACATAGCACAGATTTCATGCCTCAAATACTAGCACGCTATGTTCAAGATGTTAACAAAAGCTCAACTCGTACCTTTAATTCTCAGTACGCTACCTCAACAGATCTCACCAGGCACAGAAATTATAGCCCGCTCAAAATTGCTACCTCGCTGGTCACGTTCAACACAGCAGGGACTTCCCTGGAGCTCAAATCTGTTAAGGAATCTCAATTTCTTAGTTCACAGCTGAATTTCTAAAGCATACTACCTATGATCAGAACTCAAATCTGGTTCTTCCTAACAAAGCAGCTTCTAACAGCTAGAACTAAGCTTAAAACAGCCGAAATCACTTACCTAAAGCTCAAGAACTCTCGGGTCTAGCTTCACGAAAACGTTCGATCAACACTGCTACTTCGCGCTCCTCTCCAGGGTCGACTCAGGCCACCTAACTGGTACAATCGAAAGAGCTACTCAAGACGAGCTCAACGCCACCAGTCTCGCTCCAAACAACGGCGGAAATCGACGGAAATTTACCGGAGAAGGGTTCGAATGAACAGTAACTATCGAGGGTTTACTGGAGAAAAAGATGAGAAATATCGGGTTCAAAAAATACGCTAAGTGTTGAGTAGCACTTGGTATATAAATCCTTGAATCATTGCTGTTCTAAGCAATTCAGATCTATGCTTATACTAAGGCAAATGTCCTCTCAAAGCTGACTCCAGCTTTCGCTCACTGCTAATACAATACAAACATCTAAACACTCTACTAACTCATATAGCAAACGACATCGCACCAACTAATCAAAATGATGTAGCATAGCTTCTACTGCTGAAACAGATCTCTCCCTCAAGCGACATTTGAACAACGTCAATAACCAGCAATCAACTCACTCGTGTTGACTAACATGAGGCATCATCTCGCACGCGCACGCTAACACTAACAGCTGCTTCTCGCTACACTTTCACTGCTGAGTTGACTAGCGTTGACATCTGTTCGCGCTACTGCTGAATACCGACATCTGAATGTTAACGCAACTCACTGTTGCCTTCTTCTCTAATCCAAAACGCTGTCGTTCCAACTAATCCAAACGACGACGTATCAACACCCACTACTGAAAACACGTTAGGCAACATCTGAACGCCCTCAAATTCTCGCGCAAAGGCGCTGCTGGCTTTGATTCTTCCCAGCGATGAACCTCAAATCTGAAATACTACTGGAATCATTTCCCGATAGGAAAAATGCAACTACTGAACTCCAAATTTAACGCTAATTAACCATTAAATCATACTTAACAAATTTCTAGTCCTCACACTCTCCCCCACTAGAAATCGATTTCGTCCTCGAAATCAGTTAAGTCATCAAATCAACATCACAACAGCAAGATAGCTTATTCACGACACAGTATACTAGACACCATTCCTAATATACTCATGCCATATTGCCTAGTAAATCTCAATACTAAACAGAATCTCAATTCAGCAGCAAAATCACTCAAATCACAAAATCAATCAAACTAGAAGTTACCTGAAACGCTGCTGCTATAGCTCAAACAGATGAGGCCACTCCTGTCTCATCGTTTCCTCAACTTCCCAGGTAGCTTCTTCACATCCATGCTTGCTCCATTGGACCATCACCAACGGTATCACTTTATTCCTCAACTTCTTCTCCTTCCTATCCAGAATCTGCACTAGATATTCAACATAGCTCAGGGTCTGGTCTAGCTCTACCTCATCAGTCCTCAGCACATGGGATGGATCTGGCTCATATTTTCTCAACATTGACACATTAAAAACATCATGCATCACTGCTAACTCATCAGGCAGCTTCAATCTATAAGCCAACTGTCCAATCCGCTCAACAATCTCAAAGGGACCAACGAATCGAGGAGCTAAATTACCCTTATATCTGAATCTCATAACACTCTTTAAAGGAGAAATCTTGAGAAATACACGATCGTCAACCTCAAATTCTAACGGTCTGCGTCGCTTATTAGCATAGCTAGCATATCTATTTTGTGCAGCTTTCATTCTAATCCGAATCAATTCAACCTGATCTTTCATATGATGCATAAGCTCAGGAGTAGAAAGCTGTCTTTCACCAACTTCTTCCCAACAGATCGGTGATCTACACTTTCGACCATATATAGCTTCAAACGGAGCCATTCCAATGGTCACTTGGTAGCTGTTGTTGTAAGAAAACTCAACTAAGGACAAAGCATCCTGCCAGCCACCACTGAAATCCATCACAACTGCACGCAGCATATCTTCTAAAGTCTGAATGGTCCACTCAGATTGGCCATCTGTCTGGGGGTGATAAGCAGTGCTCATCACCAATCTCGAACCCATCGTGCTTGCAAACTCTTCCAAAATCGAGAGGTGAATCTCGGATCTCTATCTGACACTATCGAAACAGGCACTCCATGAAATCTAACCACATGGTCGACATATAACTTCGCCATTTTCTTCATCGAGCACCTCACATCATATGGAATGAAATGGGGTGACTTAGAGAGTCTATCGATCATAACCCAAATCACATCGCATCCCCTACTCGATCGAGGCAAATGAGTCACAAAATCCATGCGATGTCTCCCAATTCCATTGAGGCACTTCTAAACTCTGCAACAATCCACCATGTCTCATTATTTCGGCCTTGACCTGCTGGCAATTTAAACATCGAGCAACAAAACTAGAAATGTTGCTCTTCATGCCTTCCCACCAGTAGTGAGACTTCAAAGCATGGTACATATTCTTCTCCCACGGATGTACGCTATATCGACTGCAATGTGCTTCATTCAGAATAGTCTCTTTCAAATCAATCAAGTTCGGAACCACCAATCTACCACGAAATCTCAAACATCCATCAGAAGGAACAGAGAAATCTTCAGACAGACCATTCTGGGCCTTAATCCTCAACTCATGGATATACGGATCAATCCTCTGCGCCTCTCTGATGTCACTCACAATCTGTGGTTCAACCTGAATCGAAGAAACTATGAAGTACAGATCGTTCGACTAGAATCGCCAACCAGAAGTAATCAACTTCTCGTGGACTCTCGAGATACTCAAGGATGTTAGCATCGCAGGCTGGGCTTTCCTACTCAAAGCATCGGCTACCAAGTTCATCCGCCCAGGTTGATACTGGATCTCGCAATCAAAATCCTTAAGCAACTCCATCCAACGACGTTGCCTCATATTAAGATCCGACTGGGTGAAGAAATATTTCAAACTCTTGTGGTCGGTGTATACCACAAACTCCTCACCATACAGATAGTGTCGCCATATCTTCAAGGCAAACACAATCGCAGCCAACTCTAGATCATGAACGGGGTATCTCATCTCATGAGGCTTCAACTGACGAGATGCATCGCAATCACGTACCCGTTCTGCATCAAAACACACCCTAAACCACTCAGAGAAGCATCGGAGCACACCACAAAACCTCCAGAACCCGAACGCAAGGCCAAGACAGGAGCAGTAGTCAACTTCTCCTTCAGCATCTGAAAACTCGACTCACACTCATCAGTCCAAACAAACTTCCTATCCTTCTGGGTCAACTGAGTCATCGGCCTGGCTATCGAAGAGAACTTCTCAATGAAACGCCTATAATATCCAGACAATCCCAAGAAACTACGGATCTCGAAAACATTCCTAGGTCGCTCCCAGTTAAGAAC
>KV014139.1:0-12790 GCA_001598015.1 Dorcoceras hygrometricum | reverse complement strand
AGTCTTGAACAGATTTATGTTGTACATAAATCTGTTTGAGTTGTTTTAAAATATAGGATTCAGTTCTGGTATTTTCCGCATGATTTTTAAATCATACCAGATCTGTCTCCGGTGCTCAAGGCTATGATTTTATATGTTCAAGAACAAACGAGCTATTGCAGCTCAAGTTTATATCGGCAGGGCGCAAAATTTTTAATGGTTGTCAAAACAGTGCCTGCTGATCTTTTGTCTTTTGGGTTAGTCGCTGCGACGCCGTTTTGATTTGCATTAGAGGGCCTTGGTTATCGTTGCTGCTGGCAGCAGCAGGTTGTTGGTTGAAGAGAATGCGTCGACTGATTTTGTCGGTGGAAATGCGCTCCTGCTGATAGCAGCAGTTAAGAGTTTTATAAATAATGTCTTTTGGGTTAGTCGCTGCGACGCCGTTTTGATTTGCATTAGAGGGCCTTGGTTATCGTTGCTGCTGGCAGCAGCAGGTTGTTGGTTGAAGAGAATGCGTCGACTGATTTTGTCGGTGGAAATGCGCTCCTGCTGATAGCAGCAGTTAAGAGTTTTATAAATAGCAAGACTTGTACTTCGTTGTGGATTATTAGTTCCCATACTTAGAAATATTTTCCCGATTGTCGACCTCTGTTTCTCAAACCCTCGTTACTGTTCACTGTGAGCTATTCCGGTGAATTCCTGGCGTTTCCGGTGGTTGTTTTACTCGTGTGAGGTAGCGTTGGACTCCTCTCGAGAAGCTCTATCATTCTTCACCAGTTTTAGAAGCTGTAATTGGCTAGTTGAGGAACGCAAAGTTGCTGCCGTTCGAGTGTTGCATCGACTGGGTAGAACTACGTTCTGGTTTTCGGTGAGACCTTGTTCCTAGCCATAGTTATAAGCTTCCTGTTTGATTGTTGAGGTATATTGGGCAGCTGGTTGAGTGTGACTCCCGGCCATGAGCTTGTTTAGCATCCCGTAAGATTTATGTTGTGTATGATGTTGGTTAACAGGCTTTTACCAGAGTCTTCGGGATTCCTTGCAGTGCTAATTATAGCTCAGAAGCGTGGGATTTGAGGTACGGTTTGAGCTTGTAAATTACAGCAAGTTGACGGCGTGAATGATTTGTGAGATGGCTTTGCTGGCTAGTATGTTTATCTGCCTGTTGAGGCTGCTGATTTATGAGATGGCTGTGTTTAAGTGTTATGTACTTGCTGATGTTGCTACTGCTTTCGCATATGTTGATATGCTTGTTATTCCAGCATGTGCATACACGCATTTGCATCTCATTCCAGCTTTATTGCCATTGTTTCGTTGTTGTACTTGCTCTGTTTCTTACCAGGATGCGAGGGCGAGCGGCGATACCGCACTCTCATCTCCCTGCTGGGTTATGTTAGCCCCTATGCCTAACTACCACAGTTCATAGGTTGGACAACAGCGGGTCGAGGTTGGAGTCATTCGTTGTTGTCCAGCATCTCATGCATGGCATCTGCATTTTATTCTTGTTGTTTACTGCTGATTTATAGTTGCTCTCCGTACTGGGGTTTGACCCCATGTCCCTCTTGGGCTTGGTTTGTTTTCCTTGCCTGTTGTGTTGTCCAGGTTTTACAGCTGGTCGTGGTGCTGGCCCAGCTGGAGGTGCCCCAGGAGGTGGTTGAGTATCACAGTAGCGTATAGCATATATTTATGTATCAGTATTGATAGCCAGGGGGATGCCCTGTGCTTTGTTGTTGTATCCATTTGTGGAGTCTGATACATGTTTGTTTGTGTATTGATGCTATACTTGTGTCTGTTGGTTTATTAAACTGGGATTCTATTTTAAGTATTGCGCTATTTTAAATTATATGTTTTAACTCGTCAGGCCAAAAGCGAAAAATTTACCCACTTTTGATAAGCTTCCGCATGTGTTGTATGTTTTTACTCGGTTTAGAGCACGAGGCCTGACACGAACAGATCTCTCAAACCAGATTTCTCAACAAAATCTCAAAAATATCAAAATTTCCAGAATTGCTCAAAACATGATTTCCGACCCGAAATGCAAACGAAACCTTCAAATAGAGATCTGAACCACCAGAAATCTCTAAAATCCGATTAATTCAACAAATTAATCGTAATTACATTTCAGGTCTCACAGAATCTATCAGATCAATCAAGCGCTTAATCATTGGCTAAATTACCGGATGCTAATTCCGGTATCATTCCTATGATTCTAGTATGAAGAAAGGCAAGTTCTTCAAAGATGGAAAGAAGATCAACTAGCCAGTAGAGCAAATAATTTGAATATTGATAGAGTTGGAGACCTCTATATATACAGAGCGATGAACAACGATAAGATATCAAATAAACAATACACAATTCTGCAAACGCTCAAGAAAAACCTTTACGCGATATTCTATTACGGTGCAGAAATTACATCACGTACAGAGCTTACTGTTCTACATATTCTTCGTTACAACCTTGCTGTCAAAAGCATTATTTTCATTCATTTGAGTTGTAACCACTCTGTAGCCGTGCTTATTAATTTTAAATCATAAACAGAGTGCATAGAGCGTGTGTAAGTTGAAATAGCTTAGAGCCAACGTTTGTATTTGCAGAACAGATCAGGGGTCCGTTTCTGTAATAGAAGTGCTAGGAGTTTTTCCAGCATGCGGCCTGTCGGATCTGGTGAGAGCAGGACCTGCTGTAATCAAATATTCTAGTGGAATCGTTCCTGAACAAGGAAGAAGGAGAGACCTAGGAGTTTAAGCTCCGGAATTCTAGAAAAAAACTCTTGACTCTCTTTTGCTTTACAGCATTCAATTTTTTATTATTACAGCTTTCAGTTTTATTTATCCGTTCACTGTTCAATTGAGTTTATTCCGCACAAATATTTGTTATCGAGAGAACAAAAGCACACTGAGATCCTCCAAGATGGTAACTCGGCTTAGAGGTTATCCTAAGTCTTTAAAAATCTTTTTGAAAAGAGTTGCGAAAAATTGTGAAGGAGTTCATTCACCCCTCCCCCCTGAACTCATGTTCTGGTATTTAATTGACTAAGATATCCGCCACGTGAAAATATTGAATTAAAAGGAGCTACAGCGGTACTACCAAAATGATGAGATCAAACAAATTAATTTTATCCATATTACTTTAGTGTGGTCACCCGGTTGATCCCTAGACCTAGGCGAGGAATCACGAGATCTTTGTCGATGCTGACCTGGATCTCACGAGACTAAATAAGGAGGCCAGAAGCGACGCGCAGTCGAAGCTTGGCTACCATATGGCCAAGATTACCTATTTTGTTCAGTTTAGATTTGAGATCTACCAGTTTGTAAAGAAATTGTATCAGTTATTCCATATATAGTTATCTTTACACTGAACGAAGTTAGTTTGCAAAGTTTATAAATATTCCGCAATTATTCACAGCTCTTAAATGTTATATTTCTAGTCGTGAGCTGAAAATTCTAAGCAAGCGTTGATAGAACCCATGTTTTTAATACTGCCATCTGGAAGAGGGATTTACGCTATTTTCACGACTGCATCAAAAACGGGTTTGGGTGTTGTCGTATGCAAGAAAAGAAGATGATTGCCTATGCTCTGAAGATTACGAGATGAGCTACCCTACTTGCAATTTAGAGCGGGAAGCCGTGGCCTTTGCATTAAAGAATTTGAGGTACTACCTCAAGTATTTCTTCACTCAGCAAGAGCTCAAGACGTCTTCATTTGAGCTGTTCTCCAAGCTGGTCTTCTTGGGTATACCAGCTTGGTTGTATGGTGACTGACCGAGTGCCCCAGCATGCAGATTCTTCCTCGTCCTTGGGGTTCACCTCGAGCCAATCTATCTTTTCATTAGAACATCTCTAATGTCCTAGCTGATCCTTCAGTTTGTCGTTCAGCGAGGTATATTGTACCTTGCTTGTGATCGGATTTGCACTCGATCATCGTGCTTGTACTTGGCTCCACACTCAATCACGATTAAGATTCATTGAGCAATATTTTAGAAAGAGAAGCAAACTAAGAAGTCGAGACGGATTTGTGTAGTTGATACCCATATCTGTATAAGTAAGTAAATTTCGAGGACGAAATTTCTTAAAGGGGGTAGATTGTAAGGCCCATGAAGTTCATAAATCCACAATGATAGATCTAAATTTTGAAGGGTTTAATTGCTCATTTCAGTACCCTTCTTCAGCTTCAGTTCAACGATTTAGTTTTCGTCCAAGCTGAATTTTTAGATTAGACAGGAACCCGGTTCGCAGGAATTAGCCAGTTCGGACCACCCTATCAAGCACGGTCCAAGGTATTTTAAATCAGTCGGTGCAAATATTTTTAAAGAAAAATGAGCTCATGCTTTTAATTTGCCTATAAATACACGTGCCAAGTACCTTCACCCTCATTATCAAACTTCTTCCAACAATTTCCATTTTAAAGCGATGGGTACTGTGGGAAAAATCTCTCTACCGACCAGAGCTTCAAAACTCTTTCAAAGTAATTTTGATCGTGTTTGTAAGTGGTTCAACGCCGGAAGATTCCCGTTAGCTGCTTTTAGCAGTAGAGGCAAGTAAACTCTGTTTTTGCTGCACCTTAGAAAGCATATATTGTTTCTGCTTGCATGTTTGTATGAGTTTTTGAAAGGTTTAAGAAACGTTTTCTTTGAAGTTTTCAAACACATTTGAGTTTATGGTGTTTTCTTGAGAAAGTATTGGTTGCTGAAATTTTGATTCAGAAAAGTTGTTAGAAAATGTTTTTACGATTTTCGATCCAGTTTCTTCCTAAGTGTTCTGGGACGGTCTTCAAGCAGCTTACGTGCTTTTATTTCAGTAGCTTACAGCAGCTTAAGTGTCCTTGTTTCTGGAATTTTTCTTAGATATTTTCGATTATTTCAGACTAAGGAAATCTTCCAAGATGTTAGTTATTATTGAGCTAAGTTCACGATCTGCTTATTTTTCCCGAGCTGATTTTTAAGTCACGATCTGATTTCACTGTCCAGCTCGCTCACGATCTGATTTCATTATCCAGCCCGCTTGCGATCTGATTTCATTGTCCAGTCTGCTAGTTATCTGATTGTCCTGTCAGAGTTGACTTTATTTTACCAAACATCCAGAGCTGATTTTCTATTCTGAACCAGTACGCTCACGTGCTGCTTTACTCCGAGCTGATCCAACTCAGGTCCACTCTGGACTGATACAAAAATTTGAAGTTTAATTTTTCTTTCTTTTAGCTTTGATTCGAATGTATAACTCCAATTGTTCATAGTTATACCCGATTTCAAGAGATCATCAGCTTAGAGCTCTGCTATTCGTTATTCATCCTTATAGCCTGAGCTGATTTCAGTTTTCTTCTTTGATTGAACTCCGATGAACTCCCGATAGCTTCCAAACATCAAAATTTTTAAAACAGCAAACCATATTTGAAACGATCTATTTTAGAGCAGAGAGATTGACAGAAAAGCAGAAAGTAAATAAAGTTTTACAGAAAGATTAAAGGAAGAAGTTTAAAGTGATTTATGGCATAGGTAATAGACGGTCTCCATAGGAAGGGAGGACCTGACTGACGAACCAGTGTGCCCCTTCACATAGGAAGGGTGAGCACGATGGCTGACGAACCAGTGTGTCCCTTCACTGTGAAAAGGACCAAGATTATGGTTGACAAACTATAATCCATTTCATAGTATAATTGGGATTTATTACCCAGTTCTTGATTTCACATGATAGCTTGATCAAACGAGTTTGACCTTGTATAATTATCGGAGCCATAATTGAATAGAAAATAAGAATAGAGCACATACTTGTTCACAACCACAACTCAAAGAAAAGTTTATGATACTTCATTTCAAAGACCAGCAAATGTCTTAAGTATGTTTCAAACATGTACAGATTATGCTTCAGTTTGCAGTTTCACAGTTTACCAGTTTACAGTATTCATTTATTCAACTTTCGAGTTGTTCATCTTTCAGGCTCTATCAGTTACGAGCTTTCAGTTACAGTAAAAGATATTGTTATGCATGTATTGTCTGCCTTCCTTATATCTAGATTTGCTTGCTGAGCCTCTAGGCTCACTATTTTTCCTAACTGCAGGTAATCAGGTTTAGAAGTGCTGGTTAGAGCGAGCTGGATCAGATCGGGGGTGTTTATCATGGAACGTACGTTTCCGTGCTAGCACATATTACCTATTTTGTTCAATTTAGATTTGAGATCTACCAGTTTGTAAAAAAAAATGTATCAGTTATTTCATATATAGTTTTATGTACACTAAACGAAGTTATTTTGCAAAGTTTATAAATATTTCCTAATTATTCACAGCTCTTAATCGTTATCTTTCTAGTAGTGAGCTGAAAATTCAATGCATTTGTACTTTGCATGGATTTTGCTTTCTGGGATGAGAATAAAGTACAAGAAGAAGATAAAAGCAAAGTGGAAGGTGAATTTTCAATATGGTATTGAAAACAGACCATGTATAGGTTTTCACCCAATCACAAACCAATTTCACAAGCTTTATAGTGAGAAATACAAAAATAAAAATTCTCATATTGAATGTTAGAAAACCGTGAATGTGGTAGTGCTGGGATAAAAGAATGTGCCCACTCTACTGAAAACCAAAAGCGTTATAAGGTTGTGTTTGGTTAATTTTTAGGGCTTTATTGATTAAATCAATCCAATTCATCCTTAGTATTTAACGGATTATTTATCCCTTATCAATCAAATTAATAATAATTATGATCTATCAATAAATCATTTAATTATTTATTACATTATCTTTCATACCTTATTCTAACATTAAATCTTATTTTGAAAGGTTAAATATGTCATTTCAATTTTATCTCAAATTTGATTGACTAAAATTAAAAAATATTATTATTGAGCATTTAATAAGATAAAAATTATTATTTTGCACAAAATAATGAGGATTCAAATAATTGTGAAAACATTATTTGCAGAATCATAAGGAAATACAAATTAACATGTTCCAAAATTACCAATATGTTGGGTGACTATATATATATGCTCTGTTAGATGCTTACATGTTCTCACCGATTGATAAACACTATATTTATCTATTAACATCAAATTAACAAATATTAATATAGAAGGTTTCTTGTGATACGATACCACGGTTTACATTTATAAGATGATTTAAGCAAATCCGTTTTTGTAATTAACAGTAGTATTTTTTTGCTTCCAACGTAATATCTTTTGCATTAAAAATAATATTTTTCATGAGTCAGGTAAATTTAGAGGACACAAATTCCACATTTGTGGTAATTAAAGGTAATAATTTCAATATAGAAAATAATTTTTTTATGAATCGGATCAATTTGGAAGATAGTTCAACCAAGTATATATTTTTGGTTAAATTATTACTTTTAACACTTGAAAATAATATACCTTTGACATAAAATATCTCTCACAAAATTGACTCCCATATTAAAAATTGGACAACATATTCAGAAATAAACCAACATATTATAAATCTACCTATCCGTGTTATGTGCTCGAACTTCCATCATATCGATGAGCACTATCTTATCCATTTAAGAGCATTCCAATAGGTCACTATAGTTCAAGCCGAAAATTTTTGGAGAGTTGCTAATCTTAACAAATATTTATATTACCTATCTGGAGCCTGAATTCAATCATTTTCACTATAAACAGTTTGAGTTTATATTCCGAAGACGTATAAAAAACGCAATTCCAATTTGACTTTGTAAAAAATGACTGTCTACGCCTGTTACATGCCTCCACTCATTCTAATGTCATTGACACTCTTTTAATCATTTGAGACTGATTGATACTAGTTTCACACATTGTCGACCATCGATTTATGAGTGGGGAGAAGTTGAAAGAATATGCAAATTCCTCCAAGTTTTCTATGAGAACAATTAATAATAGCCAGCAATGAAATAAAATAATATATCTGAATTTGATTTTGTCACGATGCTCGAAGATGTGACTATGCTAAGGGACTTAGCTAGCAGATATTACATATATATCATCAGTTCTAGTTAAACAGAAACAGTTAACGCGAATTCTAGTGATACATAATGATTCTTTATCCATCAGTACTTCAAACATTCTCCGCACATTGGGTTAGGGAAGTTTTAATTCAATATTGATTGGAGATATTTCATTAGTATTGGTATGTTAACAATAAAGAAGTCTTTATTTAAGAAAAATAATAAAACATACGATTATCACTTGACATCTTCTGCAAGCCCTAATTAAGAAACAAGAACTAACAAGCACTTCCCATAATTAACTCTCTCTCATGTACTAGGCCATCTTTTCTGAATCCTAACCTTCAATCCATGCCTCATGTAGAGAATGATGGAGCAATTAGGCGAAACGATGTGGCCCTTCACCACCCGAACATCGTAATTATGTATCATGGTGGCAGCCACGGCTTTCATCTGAGTGAACGCGACCTCTTTCCCTAAACAAGTCCTTGGGCCGGCGTTGAAAGCCAAGAACTTGTACGATGGCTCATGCTTGATCGTGCCACGTTCGGTGATCCATCTTTCGGGCTTGAATTCAAGGCAATCTTTGCCCCAAATGGATTCCATCCTCCCCATTGCATACAAAGAAAACACTATTTTCGTCTTCGGATGCACATAATGCCCACTTGGAAGGATATCTTTCTGTAGAGGCTCTTTGTGTTGGAAAGGAACCGGTGGATATAGCCTTAGGGCTTCGCACAATGCTCCATGCATGTAAACCAACTTGTTTGTTTCTTCAACCTTGAAAACTCGCCATTTTTCGCCTTCTCCTTGGGGCAGCATCGACCTTAGTTCATCCCTAATCTCATCTTCCACTTTTGGATGTGTTGAAACAAGCCACGTGAACCACGTAAGAGCGGAGCTCGTGGTGTCGCGCCCCGCGATCATTAAGTTCAATATGGTGTCCCTCAAGAACTTATCATCACATTTTAAGTGTTGGGTTCGAGTCTCGTCTACTCCATTTATATAACATGTCAGTAAATCTGCACGATCTGCGTCCGAATTCGCTCCTTTTCTCAATTCTTCCCTTTTCATCCATATGTACTCCCCTACGACGCCATCCAAGACGCTCCAAGCTCGACTCATTTTCCTCTCCGATCCAATGCCGAGCAATCTCTGCAGTTTCCACAACCATTCTGGCAAAACATGGCGAAGAAAAATGACTTCTTCCGCGTCATCCATCGCCTTAGAAAACGGGACATCAGGCAAATTCAAAGATAAACACCCTGGATCGTATCCTGTCACAAAAGCACAAGTTGTGTCAAATGTAAATCTCTGGAACAAATCTTGCAAATCAACCACTTTATTTTCCCCGGACACCATTTCAAGAACTGGAATCAGTCCCTTTTCGACCTTCTCTCGGCTTAACTTCACCAAATACTTGTAGAACCGCTGGTGGCTAATCAGGGCTCTAGCTATTTTGCGCTGATACTTCCATGAATCTGAGTCGGAATTGAAAATCCCTTCTCCCAAAACATCAAAAATCTCTCTGAATTTCGGGCCTTTCGGGAAATTTTCGAAGCTCGCGCTCATGATATAGTGCACATTGGCTGGATCAACAGTTCCAAGAATCTCCATGCTCGTAAACCTCGGCCCTTTGAATCGAAAAGTCCCTCGCCTCGCTCTTCCAAGAATCTCAGTGCAAACTTCGTGAATTCGGCCGACGTTAAGGAGGAGAGAAGGTAACATCCCGAACAGCGGCCAATTCCAGGCCAAAGTTTTGTAATTCCGCCATGTCCACAAACCAAGAAACCATAGAAAAGCCAAGAAGATTTCTAGGTGCATTATTTCGGCTCTTTCTATGACGAAGGAACATATGTAGCTTCATACAAAACTGAGGTATATATATATATATCATGTGTCACGTGTGTGTGTGCGTGTGCATGTCAAAAAAGATTTGGTATAAATTAAACGTTCGGTTTCTTTTTGGTAATCATAGCTCGGAACTAATTAAATCATCGAAGTATAGTTACTTGTATCCCACATAAACTGGTATCACGTATGTATATATCCTTTGTTACTAGCTAATACAACAACCAATTTTTTGTACTTTAAAATTCTTTAGCAGTAACAATTTTATACTGTTTTTCTTTTATGATTTAGCTATATTGTATCTATGAATAAATATATGAATTATCTTCCAACCTTGTGAATTTTTTATCTGATGTTACCCTGGAAATTGAGATTTGACACAATTAAGTATGAGGAAATTGGAGAGCTTTCAACTTCTGGTTTTATTGCAGAATATTTAGAAAATAATATATAACTAGACGTAAATATATAAGCACTTAAAAATCATAATTCATACATATCACTAAATTTAGTGTTTCGTTTTAAAAAAAGTGCTTATATATTTACAGGTTTAATATACATATTATTCATAATAGAATTGTCATCAAAATTCGACGAATTCGATAAGCATCGCCATCTGCAAACAACCAACAAACACTCTACTAGCAAGCCGGTTGCTTTTGGCCTTACAATCCTAATGGTTCTTTGGTGGCGGGTGACTAGTGAGAAAATTCCGACCTGCATTAAATTTTGTATGTATCAGCAAAACCTACCCGCCGTTAACGTTGCTATAGTAAGAGAGATGCGATTATGCTCATGCATGCTGCTTGTATATATATATATATATTAATCTTCCCGTGCTAAACAAATAATTCCTATATTTCCTTTTTCATTCGTCCCGAATATATGATACAGTTTACCTCGTCGTTAACAATACTATATTGCCTTTTTCATTCGTCCCAAATATACAGATTACCTCGTCGTTAACTATCATACACTTCTGCCAGTCAAATTTTTTTTTATCATCATATTGAAATGTAAGTTTATTAAAATAAGGGTAAGGTATCCACATTCAGAAATCAGAAGGGATGCCGCATACAGCAAGAGAGAAGCATTTGAGAAGTGGAAAGCCCCTTTTAGTGAAGTGTCTCCGAATCCACCTTGGGAGAAGAGCGCATTTTACTTTTTGAATAACTTCTTTTAATCTGCGAAAATATACATATACATGGAAAACAAATTGTGTAATTTTGGTTTTCTAATTTAGTTTTTTCTCTAATCTTGAAATTTTATAACTAGTCAAATTTGGGTATCAAAAACATTAACTTTTAACTTATGTTGTTTAGGACCTATTTTTAGGTAATTGTCCAATTTTAGCTGAGCATTGGTGAAAGGCAGATTAAATCCAATGATATAACAATAATTTGGAGATTTTTCAATTTTGAGGGAAATAATTTGGTTTAAAATATGCTACTTAAAATTCAATTCGAATCATTCGATGACTAGGTTGAACATTCTGGTAACGTTTTAGGAAAATCCACATAATCCGATGAACAGGCTATTCGATTACATGAAATTCACATAATTTCTTTCAAAGTGAAAAATCTACTAATCAAATATAATCGCATTTTATAGTCTGGTCAGTAATTTTGAATTTGAATTTATTATTAGAGTAGCTTGTTTTTAACAAGATATTTTAACTTCGAAAGACAAAAAGCTTGTGTTTTCCCTATAAGAAGTTAAAAGATGGATGCGTCATCGAGTTGGGAATTGCTGCAAAATTCTCTGGACTCTGAAGTATTGCATCATCCTCTTTCATCGATAACCACCAACAAATTGAGCTCATTTATTGAGCCTCTAATAGATGTATCTAAACAACGCTTATCTCATTATTCAGTATATTTTAATAAATTAGAAGAGTTTTAATACGTGAAGTTTCATGTTCAAATCGATGCAAGGAAGATAAAACTGACAAGGATCTCTTGGACTACATAATGGGACAAGAATCTCTTCTACAAATATTACTTTGTAAATTTGGGAAATTTACTAGATTGTGCTAAAATAAACCATTAAATGTGATGAATAAATAAATAAAAAGGTAATTTTATTTTCAATATTTTGTAACACGCAAATGTTTATTTGCGGGCAACAAATTTTGTTTTTCGATCTGAATTAATCTTCTAAATTAACAATGAAAGATTGAAAAATATGTGATATGTCCCTGTCCATACATGTTCAAGCACGACTTCAAATTGACCTTCTTTAACTATAGTTCAATCATCATATTAGAAGCAATTTTTTGAGTGCTGTGAGTTGATGTCTAATATTGGGTGGAACTAGTATAAATCTTTGATATTTTCTTGTTCAATTGCTAGTTATATTCTTGTAATATTTACTATGATACTACTTCAAATTTATGTTAATTTTCCAGATATCAAACAACTAGTATAAGAGTGAGGTTCTCAAATAATATAGGACGTCTTAGTATACATTGTGGTTGTAGTATAATCTGAACTTAAGTATTAGAAAAGGCTTTCTAGCAGTATTGGGGAAGAAATTATTTTGTTTATGAGCTTTTGCAATTAATTCGTTCATAACAGTCACAAAAGATGGACATGCATACAAGCAATGTGATTAATCTTAATGGCTTTCAAAGTTGGAAGAGATAGATTCTAACGCCTAGAAATTCCTAAATACGTAGAATGAGTGCATGACTAGAGGAAAATAATTTTAGATGATTACATGCCATTTTGGATGATTTATTTATTATTTCCATATTGCATGGTATGTATGTCACGTTTTTAGCCTATTGAGTTACGGACGCGTGGATGAGACTAGGGACGATCGAGATGAAAATAATTTGAGATTCTTAAGTTCTTAGATTTTTAAGAATAAATTTATTATTTTTATGCAAAAATTTCTGAAAATTTGGATTTTTATGATTATTTTGGAGGGGAACCCGTTTTTCGCCTATACGGGCTGTTTTAATGGATTTTAATGTGTTTTAAAGTTTGAGGAACCTTTTATTTCGAAAATTGGGATTTTAAAACTTGAGTT
>KV014134.1:4352-16892 GCA_001598015.1 Dorcoceras hygrometricum | reverse complement strand
GGTGTAGCGGAGCATCGTAATCGGACCTTGTTGGACATGGTTCGATCTATGATGAGCTTCACTAAACTTCCTACCTCGTTTTGGGGCTAAGCGCTCGAAACGTCGATATTGCTGTTGAACAATGTCCACACCAAGGCAGTGGATAAAACTCCATATGAGATATGGATGGGCAAACCACCCAAGTACTCATACATGAGGATTTGGGGATGTCCTGCTTACGTGAAGCAGACAGTGGGAGATAAGCTGGATACGAGATCCATCTTATGCTACATCATTGGGTATCCAAAGAATTCCATTGGATACTACTTCTACTATCCCAGCGAATCAAAAGTGTTTGTTTCTAGGAATGCCACCTTTATGGAAAGGGAATTTCTAATTGATAGAAATGGCAAAATAGTAGAACTCGAAGAGGTTCGAGATCCAATCGAAGTACCAGGAGTCTCCCGCACCTCCAGAGCCAGTACCAGAAATGATCGCACCTAGGAGATCTGAAAGGGTTCCTAGGGCTCCTGAGAGATATGGTTTTCTCCTTGAAGATGATCAAGGTGATCAAGTTGTTGGATCTGATCCAAGAACTTTCAAGGAGGCAATTTCCGATGCTGATTCTAATTTGTGGCTTGAAGCAATGCAGTCTGAGTTTGACTCAAAGCATGCTAACCAAAGTTTGGACTCTTGTTAACCCTCCCGAAGGAATTGTTCCTATTGGGTGCAAATGGGTATCAAGGTGATCAAGTTGTTGGATCTGATCCAAGAACTTTCAAGGAGGCAATTTCCGATGCTGATTCTAATTTGTGGCTTGAAGCAATGCAGTCTGAGTTTGACTCAATGCATGCTAACCAAGTTTGGACTCTTGTTAACCCTTGGGCGTCATTCCTAATTGAGTTGGTCCAGTCCCGGTGTACTGCGACAACACGGGTGCCGTTGTGCAAGCAAAGGAGCCTAGTTCTCACCAAAGATCCAAACATATACTGAGAAAATACCACATAATCCGGGATATTGTGGCTAGAGGTGACATAGCAGTTGAGAGAGTCGCCTCTGCGGACAACTTTGCTGATCCACTTACGAAGCCCTTGCCTGGACCGTTGTTTGAAAAACATCGCGAAACAATGGGACTGCGTCTGATGAGTAGTTGGCTTTAGGGCAAGTGGGAGATTGTTAGAGTAGATGCCCAACTAGCCAACTTGTGGCGTGTGGGTTTATAGACTCTTGTATGAAAAAATCTTTATATATGATATTCGCATTTATTTATATGGCATTCTTTACTTTCATTGTGTTGTATAATGATTAACAATTGTGTTGAGTAAAGACCTAGAATGCACTATAGTGTATGTTAGATGTGATAGTGGGTATGACGGCTATCATGAAACACATCTAATAGTCACTGTGTATTCTAAACAAGTTCCTAGTCGCTTGGGCCGTCAAAATGAGGATAAGGCCGCCCAAGCTTGAGACTAGTATCTGCGATGCGAAGTACCATGTTTCATTGGTAGGGAACATTGTGATGTTCTGAGCATGCAGGTAGATAGTGACCTGGTGATCTATCGAACTACCCTCGTTCGGACTTTCCAAGTGGTTACCATTTGTCGAGTGGATAAGTCCGAGGTCTTGGTTGTACTGATTAGTCCTCACGACTCGAAACGTCATTGAGACTCTACATGATAGGCGTCTCACTTTGACTCGTTTGCCGACTCACTTGGGGTCATTAGACGGCGGGATTGGGTGAGACCCCGATGCATGTAGGAGTCGATGCATCGTTGTCGAAGATTCACCGCTCGCAGACATGCGTGGATATCCTATGCTATCTGAGGGGATAATAGTGTATAAATCTCTGGCCAGAGTACTAAAAGTTTTTTAGGTAAATGGGTTTACCTAGTTACACTCGCGATGTCACTATTTGATCTCCAAGATGTATGCATAGCTATCGGATCTATAGCGACTCTCGATTTACCAATGGTCGTTGATCTGATCGGGATATAGATCATAGTATTCAGTTTTGGAAACTGAATCGATCGGTCCGATCTGATCGGCGATCGGAGTTACGATGAAGTCACCGTGATAGGGATGAACCGAATGTTCATCCGTTGGACCCGGGCCCGTTAGGCCGGTCCAAGTCTATTGCTTGTCTACTTAATGTAGACTTAAGAGGCTTAATCAAAACACTTGAAAAAAAAACTAAAACCCTAAACCTAGCTCCAAGTGGCCGCCTCCCTCCTCTCCCAAAAGCCGCCGCCGCCGCCGTGTCTCACGTGCCGCCGCCGTCGCCTTGCTTCGCCGGAAATTGTTCCGGCCAACTTGACGAGGAGAATCCGTCCGCGCTGATCTGGTCAGGCCTTCTAGTGCAGGCTGACGATGGAGTCTCGCTTCCGGTCGTGGACCTGATTGACGTAATCTACCGCCGCCTACCGTGAAGTGCGGTTTCCTCGCGAAACTGGTCGGAGCCAGGCACGAGTTGCCAGAAAGGTAACCCCGAGAAACACCCTATGAATGGTCATAGCATGATTGTTTTAGAATTGTATTGATCGTCTCCCGGCCCAATTTTGTTCTTCTGCTGCCTCGCCGGGAGGCGTGATCCGGATCCGCCACTGTCCCCAAAAGTTGTGGTGTGCATGCTGAGTTTCATGCCTAAGCTGAATACAGTGTAGATGCCTGAGCTGATCTGATAACACTATAGCCCAGATCCGAGGAACTTAAATCATATATATACGACCATTGACCAAGTGTTAACCACATATAGCCCAGATCTGAGGAACTTAAATCGTATATATACGACTATTGACCGAGTGTTAGCCACATCTACACCACATATCACCTCATCTTCTTATTCTGAGAGCATCAAACAGATATTTCCCGAAACCCTTGTTACTGTTTTCGAACTGTAATTTCCTGATTGTCGGAGTTTGGCCGATCCCTTTTGAGCGTGAGTCGTTGGAAACCCCTCTTCAAGCTCTATATTTTCTTACCAGTTTGGAGGAGGTTAACGACCGGGATATAGAAGTCGACGAAGAGTTTAAGCCTTTTCAGGCCGAGTTGCGCTTTGGTTCAGGTAACCGTGTCCTGCTGGTGTTATTTTCAGTTCTTAGTGTTGATAATTGAGCTGCAGTTGCGTATTGTGATTAGTCGTAGTCGTTTAGATTAGAGAGCTTCGGTCGAGAGCTGTTTAAACTTTGCCCGAGCTGATTTCTTAGGTGTTTTGTACAGATTAGCACCTTTCTCTTGTGGTTTTTGTCGTGGTTTCTCCGTCCTGAGCTGTTGTCCGTGAGCTATGTCGATAGTGGTGTGATCTGTTCTGGTCGTGAGCTTTGTTGAGGTATTTTTGGTAAGATTATTGCAAGGTACGGATAGAACCAGTATTTTACAGTTTTGTAGAGTTAGAAATGTGTGATATGTGATTTACGTGCCTTGGTGATATAGATTGACATGCTGTAATTGAATACTTGTTGCATTGGGCATGGCATAACTTTTGAGCATTGGACATGAACTCATGCATTAATATTGAGCCTGATATCGATTGATTGATAACTGATGCATGGATTCGATCTGATTTTCTTCCTGATTTGGATGATGTTGATTGAGAGATTCTCATGGAGTGATGTTGATCGGCACAATCATGATTGAGTGCAACTGAGGACGCACCAGGATTTGTCACCGGCCCCTTTTTTGTGGCCACCTTCGCTGTCGTGGTGGGCGATCTGGCAGCACTTGAACTCACACAACGCTGTCACCTTGTGATTGAGCTTTTGTTTGGCCTCCGATGATTTTTGTACCCTGAATCGTTTGTACCTGAGCATGCATTGCATTATATGTTGCATATTCTTTTGTACTGCATTGCTATATTTATTATGTTCTCCGTATTGAGGCCTGGCCTCTTTTCTTTCTCCTTTGGGGCTGCTTTGGTCATTTGGTGACCATTGCAGGTGTTTTAGGTAGATCAGAGGGTCGATTGGTGCTTCAGCTAGAGGAGCCCCTTAGGTGTCGACCTTGAGTCCCAGTTACTATACAACATAAATATGTACTCCAGAGTCTATACCAGGGGATGCCCTGTGTAGTTGTATTATTTGTTGGACTTTGTGAGAATGATGTTTACTGATTGAGGTTGTATTAAAGCTGTATTTTGAGTATTCGTATACTTTGAAATATAATTTTAGTTCAGGTCGAAAAAAATTTAACCCACTTTTTAAGCTTCCGCATTAAGTGTTGATGTCATAATTAATTTTGACATTAGAGCATCGGCCCTGAAATTTTGGTATCAGAGCTTAAATTGGGATAAGCTCGATTATTTTCTATCACACTCGAGTCTAGACATAGAGTTTGTTCTTTTGTGTGTGCTTGACTACGTGATATATCTGCCTATGTGTTTAACTTTGAGTGTCTCGTAGATACCATCGGGAGGAGAGGTAGAGCTGCTATGCAGGTGGTAGGGGAGTCTAGAGCCCTTGATAGTGAGGAGGATTTCACTCAGTTGAGTGTTCCTATGAGACATCTGGCTAGATAGACCGAGGTTTAGGTGGAGCATCTGATTTGGAAATTTGATGATATGGAGCTGATTCTGGCTAGGTTCCAGCAGATGAACCACCCTGCATTTTCTGGAGCGGAGGGCGGTTTGGTATGTGAGGGATGGTTGGACCACATGAAGGACTGTTCGATCGAGTGCATTATGATGAGGAGAGGAGAATAAGCTTGGACACATTCCAGTTAAGAGATCATGCGAAACGCTGGTGGAAGGGTGCTTCTCGAGAAATGACAAAGATGGGTATGGTGACCACGTGGGAGAGATTTTGTGCCACTTTTCGTCAGGAGTACATTCCCGAATTGTACTAAAACGCCAAGCAACGAGAGTTTAATAACTTGATGCAAGGAATCTGAAGATGGCCGAGTATGCTAGATAGTTTTTTCCCCTCTCTCCTATGTCCCTCACGTTGCTGACCAAGAGAGGGTGAAGCGGAAAAATTCTTGGAGGGTTTGAGGTCGGATATTTTTACATTGGTGTAGCAGGTTATCTTCTACTTATACTGATGTCGTGAACAGAGCGATCAACATTGAGGAGGGTCTTTTGAATAGGCAATCTCAGGTTCAGCAGCCAGCTGGACAACTTTTTATCTGGTGCCGTCTCGATGCCTTCTTCCCAGCCTTCTTAGGCACCGCCATCGTCGAGTCGTCAAAGGACAGGTTCGAGTTTCTTCTGGTTCTGACAGTTATGTTGGAGCGAGTTCTAGGGCAGTGTTATGTGGTCAATGCGGAGGTAGGCATTTGACTTCTCAGTTCCATGGAGTTCAGGTAGCATGCATATCTGTGGGAAAGCCGGATACTTTTCTAGAGTGTGTCCTTCTGCCAGGGGACAGCGCTTCAATCTATCGTAGCATGGTTCGACTAGGGGTTCTTCACGGAGGCCGCATCCCCCTAGCCAGTTCTAGCGATCAGGTTTTCAGCCGCCAGAGGCATCTAGATTCAAAAATCTCAATCTCAGTTCTTTGGACCCCAACAAGCTCAAATGAATGCGATGACTAGGGAGCAAGCTGATGATATGCCCGAAAGAGTTATTGCTGATACTTGACTTATCTTTGATTATTCTGCACGAGTTTTGTTTGACACTGGATCATCACACTCGTTTATATCTGATCTGTTTGTGTATGATTATGGGTTGTTTTCTACACCTTTGTGTGATGTTGTGTCTGTTGCTACTCCTGCCGACTTGAGTATGTTGTCCCGTGAGATAGTGCTGGATTGTGTTGTTAAGTTTGATAAGAATGTGTTGGTGACGAATTTGATTTCTTTGGAGTTACGAGATTTTGAATGCATCTTGGGTATGGATGTATTGTCTAGTTATAGAGCTATGAATGATTGCTTCCATGGTGTGGTTAGGTTTAGATCTCAATCTCGGGAGAAGTGGAACTTCTATGGTGCTGATTCTAGATCTAATATTTCTCCGATGTCTTCCATAGAGATTTTTAGTTTGTTTTTGCTTGAGAATTCGGGATTTATGATCTATGATTTGGATGTGACATCTGTACCGCGGTTGGAGTTGGGTGATATACCGGTTGTTGAAGAGTTCCCTGATATTTTTCCGGATGAGATTCCTGATTTTACTAGATAAGGGAGATTGATTTTAGTATTGAGTTGGTGCCGGGAACTGCCCCAATTTCTAGAGCCCCATATCGGTTGGCGCCAGCTTAGTTGAGGGAATTCAAGGACCAATTGCGTGATCTTTTCGAGAAGCGCTTTTTTAGACCGAGTATGTCGCCTTGGGGAGCTCCTATTCTTTTTGTAAAGAAAAATGGTGGATCGATGAGGATGTGCATCTATTTTCGGCAATTGAACAAAGCGACAGTGAAGATTAAATACCCACTGCCAAGGATTGATGTTTTTTTCGATCAGTTGTAGGGTTCAGCGGTATACTCCAAGATTGATGTTCGTTCTGGTTATCATCAGTTGAGGATATGAGATGAAGATGTTGCAAAGACAGATTTTCGAACGGGATATGGGCACTATGAACTTCTTGTGATGCCGTTCGGATTGACGAATGCCCCTGCTGTCTTCATGGATCTGATGAACCGAGTTTTCATTGAGTTCATCGATCGATTTGTTATCATTTTCATTTACGATATCTTGGTCTATTCAAGGACCAATAGGGATCATAAAGAGCACTTGAGGTTGGTTTGCAGACTCTTTGAGACTCGCAGTTGTATGCGAAATTCACTAAGTGTGAGTTTTGTTTGGATTAGGTAGTCTTTGTGGATCATGTTATTTCTTCCTAGGGTATATCTTTTTATCCCAATAAGGTTGAGGTAGTTATTAACTGGGAGTGACCCAAGAATGTTTTCGAGATTCGTAGTTTCTTGGACTTGGTTGGCTATTACCGGTATTTCATTGAGGGATTTTCTGTGATAGCCAGGACGATGATGCAACGAAGTACTGGGGGTTTATTTGGGCAGACGAGTGTGAGTATTGCTTTCTGTTGCTAAATGAGAAGTTGACTACTGCTCTTGTGTTTGCTTTACCTTCAGGTTATGGAGGTTTTATAGTGTGCCCCGATGCTTCATTGAGTGGTTTGGGGTGTGTGTTGATGCAGAATGGGCGAGTGATAACCTATGCGTCTCGACATTTGAAACCTCACAAGACCAGATATTCCGTTCATGACTTGGAGTTGGCGGCCGTTGTGTTTACCTTGAAGATTTGATGCCACTATTTGTATGGAGAGCAGTTTGTGCTCTACACCGACCATAAGAGTTTGAAGTATTTCTTCACCCAATCTGATTTGAATATGAAACATCATCGGTGGTGGAGTTACTCAAGGATTTTGATTGTGAGATTCTGTATTGGGCGAGTGAATTTAGTTGTTGATGCTCTGAGTAGGAAAGCCTAGCTTGGAATGCTGGCATCATTGAGTATCTCAAGGGTTCACGAGCATTTGGGGACTTCAGGATGTCGTTTCCAGCCTAGTGATGAGTACTTTGTAGTTTCTTCTTTTTAGGTTGAACCACAGATTGCAACAGACATTAAAGCAGCCCAGAGGACTGACCCGTACATTCATGAGTTGAAGTTCAAGGTCCAGACAGGTCAGTCGATTGATTTTACTGTTGCTTCTGATGGATGTTTGAGGTTTCAGAGGAGGTTAATGATTCCAAACCTGATTTATTTGAAAGAAATCATCCTGAACGAGGCCCATCGTAGTCACCACAGCGTGCATCCGGGTGAGAAGAAAATGTACCATGCCTTGAAATCTTACTATTGGTGGGAAGGCATGAGAATGATATTTCCAGATTTGTGGCTAGATGTTTTAACTTCCATCAGGTTAAGGCTGAGAGGATGGGACCCGATGGTATGCTTCAAGATCTAGAGGTGCCCCCGTGGAATTGGGAGAACATTGCTATGGATTTTGTGACTCATCTACCTCGTTCTAAAAGGGTTGTGATGCTATTTGGTTGGTGGTTGATATACCGTCTGAGTCAGCCCACTTCATTCTCTACGATATGACGTGTTCCATGAGGAAGTTGGCGAAGCTGTAAATTGACCATGCGGTGAGATTTCATGGTGTGCCGATGTCGATAGTGTCTGACAGGGATCCTAGGTAATCCTCCAGGTTTTGGAAGATCTTGCAGTCAGTGATGGGTTCGAGGTTTCCTATGAGTATCACGTATCACCCCCCAGACAGTTGCCAATCTGAGAGGACCATACGGACTTTGGAGGATATGCTGCGAGCTGTAGTGATGGATTTCAGCGGAGGTTGGCAAGATTCCTTGTCTCTGGTAGAGTTTTTGTATAATAATTCTACGTGACTATCTGGATGCTAGCATTTGAGGCTTTATACGGTAGGAATTGTAGATCGCCTATACGTTGGGAAGAATTTGGTGAGAGGCAGCTATCTACACCAGAGTTTATGCAGCATATGAAGGACCAAATTGATCTGATTCAGAGCAGAATGAAGGCTGCACAAGATCGTCAAGCCGGTTATGCTAATAAAATGCGTATGCATTTGGAGTTTCAGGTTGGTGATCGAGTATTTTTGCAAGTTTCTCCTTTCAAAAGCATGATGAGATTCGGGCTCAAGGGAAAGTTGGCTCCTCGTTTCAACGGACAAAGTTGTTGAGAGGATAGGAACACTGGTGTATCGGTTGCTGTTACCATCTGAATTTTCAGTGATGCATGATGTGTTTATTGTCAATGTTGAGGAAATATGAACCAGATCCTTCCCATGTTTTTAGAGCCGATGAAGTAGACCTGGATCAAGTGCTGAGATATGTAGAGTACCCAATTCTGATTCTGGATTGAAAGGAGAAACAACTGAGGAATAAATCCATAACCCTTGGTTATGATACAGGGGAGTAATATTGAAGGGAAGAGGCTACTTGGGAAGTGGTGCCAAGATGAGACAAGAGTGGCCTCATCTGTTTGAGTATTCAGCTTTCTCCTCGTGAGATATTCTGTGACCTGGATGTGTTGATTTCGAGGACGAAATATTTTCTTAGTGGGGGAGAATGTGAGGACCGAGAATTATTTGAGGTAATTAGTGATTAAACCGATTATATTAACAACAATTTATCGGGAGTAATCAGGTTAGAGAGTTAATCGGTTAGTAGGAATCAGCCTAGGAGTGAGTTGATCTGAGGTTATGCTAGATCTGGAAGTACTGTGCAGTATAGCCCGTGCTGAGTTAGTGCGAACATGTATGCATAGTGAGAGATGGCAGGATGGTTTCCCTGAGCTGATATCAGGCTGTGTAGTGAGACGTAAGCTGGATTCAGCTTTGGGAGTTACGCAGCATTTTGAGCTGAATAGTAAGATCAGGGTGTTGTGTTGTGTTGTTTGGTGAAATCAGTTTAGGCGTAAGCTAATGGTGAAGAATAGCTTTGGTGAGAGAGGTTGGTGGCATTCGAGTCGGATGTGAGCTGAGTGGATGATCAGATTAGACTAGAGTTGTTTGAAGCGCGCAAGCTGACCAGTGCGTGACCTGATCTGTTAATGTTATATGATACTGCTATGCATGGTGTGAAATGTTTTGTATGGTCGGATTAAGTGTGAGCTGATCTAGTTCTTCTGGGCTGAGCGGTACATAATCTTAGTACGCGAGAGCTGAACTGCGTGCGAGAGCTGAATTATGTGCGGGAGTATGATATGTTTGGGAGCATGATTTATCTGGGAGCATGATCTGTTTGGGAGCATGATCTATCAATGAGCGCGAGCTGTTGTGGTGTGCGTGCTGAGTTGCATCCCTAAGCTGAATACAGTGTAGATGTCTGAGCTGAGCTGAAAACACTGTAGCCCAGATCTGAGGAACTTAAGTTGTATATATACGACCATTGACCAAGTGTTAGCCACTTCTACACCACATATCACATTAATTTCTTCTTCAGAGAGCATCGTACAGATATTTCAATAAACCCTTGTTACTGTTCATTCGAACTGTAATTTCCTGATTGCCGGAGTTTGGTGGATCAGTTTGAGCGTGAGTGCTAGTGTTGGAAACCCCATCTTCAAGCTCTATATTTTCGTACCCGTTTGTAGGACGTTAGTGATCGGGATAGAGAAGTCGACGAGGGGTTTAAAGCGTTCGATTTCTAGCATTTTTTCGGCCGAGTTGCAGTTTGGTTCAGGTAACCATGTTCTGCTGGTGTTAGTTTTAATTTCTTAGTGTTGATAATTAAGCTGGAGTTGCGTACTGTGCTTAGTCGTAGTCATTCCGATTAGATAGCTTTGGTCGAGAGCTGTTTAAGCTCTGCCCGAGCTGATTTCTTGGGTGTTTTGTACAGATTAGCACCTCTCTCTTGTGGTTTTTGTCGTGGTTTCTCCGTTCTGAGATATTAGAGTTATGCATCGACAGTGGTGTGATTTGTTCTGGCCGTGAGTTTTTGAGGTATTTTTGGTAAGATTGTTGCAAGGTACAGATAGAACGAGTATTTTACAGCTTTGTAGAGTTAGAAATGTCTGATATGTGATTTACGTGCCTTTTGGTGATATAGACTGACATGCTGTAATTGAATAATCGTTGCATTGAGCATGGCATAACAACATGTGAGCATTGGACATGAATTCCTGCATTCATATTGAGCCTGATAACGATTGATTGATAACCGATGCATGGATTCGATCTGATTTTCCTCCTGACTTGGATTATGTTGATTGAAAGACTCTCGTGTAGTGGTGTTGATCGGCACACTCACGATAGAGTGCAATTTAGGATGCACCGAGACTTGTCGCTGGCCCCTCTTTTATTGTGACCTGGTAGAGCGCTGGCGATTGACTTACCATCGAGCATGCACGGGTAGCAATCGAATCCTCGACGATGTAGCCACCTTCGCTGTCGCGATGGGCGATCGGGTAGCTCTAACTCATACGACGATGTCACATTGTTATTGAGCTTTCGTTTGGCCTCCGATGATTTTGGTACCCTGACTTTTTTGTATCTGATCATTCATTGCATTACATGTTGCATATTTGTTTCGTACTGCATTGTTGTATTTATTATGTTCTCCGTATTGAGTCCTGACCTCTTTTGTTTCTCCTTTGGGGCTGATTTGGTCCTTTGGTGACCATTGCAGGTGTTTCAGGTAGATCAGCTAAGCCAAGTGGTGCTTCAGCTAGAGGAGCCCCTTAGGTGTCGACCTTGAGTCCCAGTTACTCTGCAACAAAAATATGCACTTCAGAGTCTATACCAGGGATGCCCTGTGTAGTGTATTATTTGTTGGACTTTGTTTGCTTGATTTTTACTGATTGCGGTTGTATTAAAGTTGTATTTCGAGTATTCGTATACTTTGAAATGTAATTTTAGTTCAGGTCGAAAAGAAAAAAAATTTAACCCACTTTTTAAAATTCCGCATTAAGTGTTGATTTCATGCTTAATTTCGAGATTAGAGCACCAGACCTGACACCAGTACTTGTGTGACCCTCAATAATTCATGGGTACAACTAACCGTGGTCTCACAACTCCATGTGGCTCGAAGAACACATTCTCCGACTTACCCATCGAACAATGTTAAAGTGTCTAACAACATCGTCCCATGATCCCGTAGGTATCACTAATAGTTCCGGTAAGAACTAGTTGGTCATGGTTGAAATACAGTACGGCCACTTCATCTCAAATATCCTGATCGAATCGGTGATTATTGGTAAATCGAGAGTCGCTATATATTCGATAGCTAAGTGATACATCTTGAAGATCAATAGTGACATCTCATGTGCTACTAGTTAAACCTATTTATCTAAAGAACATATAGTACTTTTGCCAGAGATTTGTCACACTATTATCTCCTCTGATTGATGGGGATCCGGATCCGCCCCTCGGCAAGGCAGCGGAAGAACATAGAATAAAAGCCGGGAGACGATCAATATGAAAAATTCAAAACATACTACGACATTCATAGGATGTTTCAGACGATTACCTTGCTGGCACTTGTGCCTGGCTCCAACCGGAATTACAAGAACCCGGCTCTTCTCGATAGATTGCGGTAGATATCGCCAATCCGGTCCACGACCAGAACCGAGACTCCTTCGTCAGGCTGCACTAGAAGCATTGACGAATTCTGCACGAACGGATTCTCCTCGAAAAACTATGCCTGAACGATTTCCGGCGAAGTGGCGGCGCACGGCGGCGCACGGCGTTCGAGAGAGGAGGGGCGGCTATAGAGATTAGGGTTAGGGTTCTTGGGAGTTGTGTCAAGTTATGTTAGTTCTAGGCTTAAGCTTAATTAAATAAGCTTGAGTGTTGGACTTGGACCGACCCAACGGGCCCGGGCCCAACGATGAACATTCAGTTCATCTCCACCACCGAGACTTCACCGTAACTCCGATCGCCGATCAGATCGGACGGATCGACTCAGTTTCCAAAACTGAATATTATGATCTGAAAAACCATTTTTCAGAACCCCAGTGCAAAAAGACCGTTTTGCCCCTCAACAGCGGTCAACCCCGGTTTGACCCCTGTTGACTTTTAGGAAGTCGTACTTCCCGAAATCCTCTTCTCGTGCTCAACACATTGAGCTGAGTATCCGTGTGGGAGTTTCGAATCCAGTACTTGTGTGACCCTCAATGGTTCAGGGATACAGCTAG
>KV014116.1:1318-13001 GCA_001598015.1 Dorcoceras hygrometricum | reverse complement strand
AACATGAACAAGCTGGAAGCCACCCTTGAAGAGGTGGTGAACATGCTTGTAGTGTTCGAGGGGACCATAAAGAAGGCCAAGCCCGTCCTCCTTATGGGCTCTTCTTCCTCTGCGAAGAAGGGGCCCAAACGCAAGGGTAAGAAGCGTTCTGCCCCTGCGAAGGAGGAAAAGCCCACCAAGAAGCCCAAGACAAAGGCTTCCAAGCCAAACAAGACTGAGGATATTTGCCACCACTGCCATAAGCCTGGGCACTGGAGGAGAAACTGCAAGGAGTACCTCGAGCAGTTGCGAACTGCGAAAGGTATGTTCTATATCGAAATAAATATGTCTCTTAATTCGACTTCTTGGGTACTTGATACCGGATGTGGACATATCTGCAATGATTTTCAGGTGATGACAAGAAGCCGACGTCTTAGAGAGGGTGTGACCCACTTGAGGCAGGCAATGGAGCAAGAGTTGCTGCAGTAGCTATAGGAGATGTTTATTTATTTCTGTCTTCGAATTTTAAGTTGTTATTGAGAAACATTTTGTTTGTTCCCGAGTTAATAAAGAACATTATTTCTGTTTCTGTTCTTGATAGTGATGGATATTCTTGTATTATTGCTAATTCGATTTGCAGTATATACAAGAATGAATGTTTAATTGGAACTGGGGAACGCGAAAACGATTTATACACCTTAAAATTAAAAGAAGTTCCAGCTCGCGATTTGGAAACACATACAACAATTAAAAGGAAATACGATAGCTTGAACCCAGCACAACTTTGGCACGCTAGGCTAGGTCATATTTCCCTAAGTAGGATGAACAAGTTAGTTAGGAGTGACATGTTTGATTTGTCAGACATTAACTCCCTACCGACTTGTGAGTCTTGTCTCAAGGGAAAGATGACTAAACAACCCTTCAAGAACAATCCTGAACGTGCTCAAGGCAAATTGGATTTGATCCATACTGATGTGTGTGGCCCACTTAGTATTGGTACTAAGTACGGTCACACATACTTCATCACCTTTACCGATGATTACTCTAGGTATGGGTACTTGTACTTAATAAAGCACAAGTCTGAATCCTTTGAGAGGTTCAAAGAATTCAAGGCTGAAGTAAAAAATCAGTTAGGGAAAAGTATTAAATCACTCCGATCCGATCGAGGTGGTGAATACTTAAGTGCTGAATTTCAAGACTATCTTAAAAAGAATGGGATTCTCTCACAGTGGACCCCTCCGGCCACACCACAGCTCAATGGTGTAGCGGAGCGTCGTAATCGAACCTTGATGGACATGGTTCGATCTATGATGAGCTTCACTGAACTTCCTACCTCGTTTTGGGACTATGCGCTCGAAACGGCGGTAATGTTGTTGAACAATGTCCACACCAAGGCGGTGGATAAGACTCCATATGAGATATGGATGGGCAAGGGCGGGTTTATGAGTATGTACTCCTAAACCCCTACAGGACGAATCGTGAAGCAGACAGTGGGAGATAAGCTGGATACTAGATCCATCTTATGTTACTTCGTTGGATATTCAAAGAATTCCATTGGATACTACTTCTACTATCCAAACGAAACAAAGTGTTTGTTTCTAGAAATGCCACCTTTTTGGAAAGAGAATTTCTACTCGATAAAAAAGGAAAAATAGTAGATCTCGAAGAGGTTCGAGAACCGTCTGAAGTACCAAGTGAGTCTCCCACACCTCCAGAGCCAGTATCAGAAATGGTCACACCTAGGAGATCCGAAAATGTTCCTAGGGCTCATGATAGATATGATTTCCTCCTTGAAGATGATCAAAATGATCAAGTTATTGTATGTGATCCAAGAACTTTCAAGGAGGCAATTTCCGATGCTGATTGTAATTTATGGCTTGAAGCAATGCAGTCTGAGATTGACTCAATGCATGCTAACCAAGTTTGGACTCTTGTTAATCCTTCCGAAGGAATTGTTCCTATTGGGTGCAAATGGATATACAAGAGAAAACTTGGGACTTATGGTAAGGTACTGACCTACAAGGCGCGACTGGTCGCGAAAGGTTACACACAAAGGCAAGGTGTTGACTATGATGAAACTTTTTCACCAGTCGCAATGTTCAAGTCAATTAGAATCCTACTAGCCATAGCCGCATGGTACGACTATGAGATATGGCAAATGGATGTGAAAACTGCGTTCCTTAATGGAAACATTAAGGAAGAGATCTATATGACGCAGCTTGAGGGTTTCACATCTGTAGGAAGTGAGCATAAGGTATGCAAACTTCAGAGATCGATCTACGATCTCAAACAAGCATCGAGGAGTTGGAACCTGAGATTCGATGAAACAATTAAGGAATTTGGTTTCATCAAGAATCCCGAGGAGCCATGTGTATATAAGAAGGTAGTTAAAAGCGCTGTGACATTCCTTGTACTTTATGTTGATGACATTCTACTCATTGGAAATGATGTAGGAATGCTGCAATCAACTAACGTATGGTTGTCTAGTAGATTCTCGATGAAGGACATGGGTGAAGCATCATATATTCTTGGAATACAGATCTATCGGGATAGATCAAAAAGGATGCTCGGACTCACCCAAGCTACCTACATCGATACCATACTTAAGCGGTTCTCTACGGAAGAGTCCAAGAGAGGACACCTACCTATGTGCCACAGGGTCACTCTATCTAAGCCTATGTGTCCGAAGACTGATGAGGAGATAGAGAGTATGACACGTGTGCCATATGCCTCGGCAATAGGTAGTAGTATGTACGACATGAATCAACTAGCCCAGATGTCGCATATGCTCTGAGTGTCACGAGCCGCTACCAGGACAACCCCGGCAAAATGCATTGGAAGACTGTGAAAGATATTCTTAAGTACTTACGAAGGACTAAGAATATGTTCATGGTCTATGGGGGTGGTGAACTGAAATTGGAGGGCTACACTGATTATAGCTTCCAATGTGACGTGGAAGATTCGAAGTCAACCTCTGGATTTGTATTCTTGCTCAATGGTGGTGCTGTCTCTTGGAATAGTTGGAGGCGGTTTGGATAAGGAATTTCGTCCAAGAGTTGGGCGTAATCTCTGATGGAGTTGGTCAAGTCCCGGTGTACTGTGACAACACGGGTGCCGTTGCGCAAGAAAAGGAGCCCAGGTCTCACCAATGATCCAAACATATACTGAGGAAATACCACATAATCCGGGATATTGTGGCTAGAGGTGACATAGCAGTTGAGAGAGTCGCCTCTGCAGACAACATTGCTGATCCAATTACGAAGCCCTTTCCAGGACCGTTGTATGAAAAACATCGCGAAACAATGGGACTGCGTCTGATGAGTAGTTGGCTATAGGGAAAGTGGGAGATTGTTAGAGTATATGCCCAACTAGCCAATTTGTGGCGTGTGGGTTTTATTGACTCTTGTGTATAACGATCTTTATTTATGAAGTACGCATTTCTTTATGGCATTATTTATTTTCATTATGTTATAATGTTAACAATTGTGTTGGATAAAGACCTAGAATGCACCATAGTGTATGTTAGATTTGATAGTGGATATGATGGCTATCATGAAACTCATCTAATAGTCACTGTGTATTCTGAACTCGTTCCTAGTCGATTGGGCCGTGAAAATGAGGATAAGGCCGCCTGAGCTTGAGACTAGCATCTGCGATGTGATTGCCAGGACCGTTGTTTGAGAAACATCGTGAAACAATGGGACTGCGTCTGATGAGTAGTTGGCTATAGGGAAAGTGGGAGATTGTTAGAGTATATGCCCAACTAGCCAATTTGTGGCGTGTGGGTTTTATTGACTCTTGTGTATAACGATCTTTATTTATGAAATACGCATTTCTTTATGGCATTATTTATTTTCATTATGTTATAATGTTAACAATTGTGTTGGATAAAGACCTAGAATGCACCATAGTGTATGTTAGATGTGATAGTGGATATGATGGCTATCATGAAACACATCTAAAAGTCACTGTGTATTCTGAACTCGTTCCTAGTCGATTGGGCCGTGAAAATAAGGATAAGGCCACCTGAGCTTGAGACTAGCATCTGCGATGTGAAGTACCATGTTTCATTGGTAGGGAACATTGTGATGTTCTGAGCATGCAGATGGATACTGACCTGGTGATCTATCGAACCACCCTCGTTCGTACATTCCAAGTGGTTACCATTTGTCGAGTGGATAAGTCCGAGGTCTTTGTTGTACTGATTTGTCCTCACTACTCGAAACGTCATTGAGACTCTACATGATAGGCGCCTCACTTTGACTCGTTTACCGACTCACTTGGGGTCATTGGGTGGCGGGATTGGGTGAGGTCCCGATGCATGTAGGAGTCGATGCTTCGTTGTCGAGGATTCACCGCTCGCTTATATGCGTGGATATCCTATGCTATCTGAGGACATAATAGTGTGATAAATCTCTGCCCAGAGTACTGGATGTGTTTTAGGTAAATGGGTTTTGATGGATCTGTTTTGACAGATCCTGATTAAGTTTTGAATTACACAAAACCTGTTATTGTGTTTCTAACAATTCCACTTAAGTGTACAGATTCTAGGAACGAAGAAGATGATGAACAGTAACAGAATCTGTCCAGTAGTTGGTTCGCAATATAAAGATTCAGCAGTTGGTTTGGTGTTCATGGAATCGGCATTTGAATTAGCAATGGAGACGTCCAAAGTTGAATCAGCTGTTCGTAATCAGGCAAAGGCCAAGTTGAACCAGCTGAAGCAAATAAATCAGTTGGAACGATGACTACCAGCTGCAAGAGCTTAAGAGTAAAGATGAACCAGCTGGTACAAGAATTGAGAAGCGCGCTGGAGAATTAGATCGAAGGAGAAGATTCGAATTATAAGTACTGTTGACGAATCTGTTAGCAGTCGCGATTATAAGTACTGTTGATGAATCTATTGACAGTCGCTATTCAAGAAGCTAAGAAGAATCGCAAGCTGGAGCTGGAACGATAAAATCGTCGATCGGAATTGTGATGAAGCCGCGGTGGTACGGTCGAAACGAATGTTCATATGGACCTGGGCCCGCCCCAGGCCCATTGGACTATTTGAAGCCAATCATTGGTCTACTTATGCTAGACCTAGGGCTACACATCACAAGACATAACATACAACCCTAGCTCTGAATAGTCGCTGCCCCATCTCCTCTTCCCTTCTCCCTCGGCCGCCGCCTCACGCGCCGCCCGTCGCCGGCCACGTGCCGCCGCCCCTTGCTATCGGACTTGCTCCGATCGTCGTGCTGAGGAGATTCTGTTCGTGTCGAATTCGTCAGTCCTTCTAGTGCAGGTTGGCGAAATTCGTGTTTCCGGTCGTGGACCTGATTAGACGATCTACCGCCGCCTACCTTTTGAAGTGCCAGTTTCCCTGTGAAACTGGTCGGAGCCAGGTGCAAGACGCCAGCAACGTGACACTCTATAAAACATCCTATGCATGTTTTATTGATTGTATTTGATGTATTGAACGTTTTTCGGGGAAAATTTTAAACTTCCGCTGCGCCCCCGGGAAACGAGATCCGGACCCAACACTGCACCAACAATACCAACTAGGAGGATTGAATCGACCTAGGAGAGGATCGCGTCATGACTGCCGAGTTCGTGTAGCTTTGTGATTTCGGAGCTTTGGTTCTCCTGTGTTGTAGAAGCTTTTGAGTAAAGTATTTTCTGCCGTTCTAAGCTTAGAAATTTCTGTTACAACGTTGTTTAGCCCTGTAGAACCAGATGTGAGTTCTTGGTCGGAGGCAGTGTTATATAGACGTTCAGATTTGTGCTAAGAAGCGTGATATCTTAACAGATTTTGGTTCCAGGAGCCTTCTGCCGTGGTTGAGGAAGCCAGGAGAAAGCTGAATTGCGCGGGTTGAGGATTTCCGTGCCTTTGGTAAAATCTGTGAGGTATAATTAAGCTGTGGAAGGTACGAATAGAGCAGCTCTAACAGCTTTGAGCATGGACATGGATATAATTCGTGACATGAAATCTGATTGAATTTTTGTTATGTATTTACGTGAATCATGCTTTATTGATTGTATGTGCTGTTTTGCGTAAACTGTGCATGTAGAAATCAGATATGAATTTCTGGGCATTCATGCATACATCTTGAGCCAGATTGATAGCCACGTTGTGACTGGCCGATAGATATATCGTGCCTGAAAAGTCCAACGCTAACATCAGAGTGGTGACTACTGTATTCGAGTGTCTACCACCGAGCTATGATGGGCTGACGGGATCTGAATATCACGGACCGATGATTTCCCCGGTTGATACACCATGCGGTTATAGAGGCTGATTGAGATGATTTGCCAGTTCATACACTGGTCTAGCTATCCGATCCTTGATAGCCTTCATGCATTGCATAGCATCGATTATAGCATGTTGCATGATTATCTGTTTTGATAGCTCTTCGTACTGAGGCTTGACCTCGTATTTCTCTTCCTGTTTTTGTGTTGTTTGGGTCTGTGTTACCCATTTGCAGGATCTCCAGGTAACCAAGCTGGACCGAGTGGAGTGCCAGCTGGTCGATCCCCGTTTCCTTGAGTCCCAGTCTACTTTTATATGTATTGAACCAGGGGATGCCATACGTCTTTATGTATTTGGGGATCGTTAATGATTGAATTTGTTGTTACCTGTATTGTATGAGTTTGAGTGAACTCATATTTTTAGTATTGATATTTTGAATGTATGTTTTGAGTTCAGGCCCAAATGATTTTGAAAAACAAAATTTAAGCCCTACTTTATGCTTCCGCTATTATGTGCTTATTTGTGCTGTAATCTTGAGTGATTAGCACGAGGCCTGACATTAACCAAGTACAGGGCAACTGTGGATTGTTTTCATAAAGTGGTACGATTCAGACGTGAGAGGACTGATGAGTGGACATTCTATGGTAAGGGATCACGAGCCAGAATTCCTTTAGTCTCTGTTCTTTCTATGACTAATCTATTGCAGAAGGGAGCAGAGGGATTTCTTTTTTTTGCAGTAGATATGATGAAGACTAGCCCGAATTTGGCTGATATACCGGTAGTTTGGGAATTTGCTGATGTCTTTCCTTTTGAGATTCAAGGATTGCCTCCATTTCGAGAGGTAGACTTCAGTATTGAATTGATGCCAGGTACACAACCGATATCGAAAGCACCTTATCATATGGAGAGAGACTGAAGCTGGAGATGTGTAGCTGAGAGACAATGCACGAGCGCTGGTGGAGAGGTACTGTCGGATCCTTCGTGATAGTGGGGCTGTGATCACTTGGGAGAGCTTCTATGAGGCATTTCGATAGGATTATATCCCTGAGTCCTTCTATAACAGTCACGAGCGAGAGTTCGACAACCTGAAGCAGGGTAACTTGCGAGTGGCTGAGTATGCCCGACAGTTTTCTGCACTTTTGGTTTAAGTGCCACACGTATCCAACCAGGAGAGGACGAAGAAGAACAAATTTATGAAAGGCTTGACTCCTGATCTGTACCGGATGGTTTTGTCTGGTTCACCTTCGACCTATATAGATGCAGTGAACCAAGTGGTGGATATTGAGGAGAGTTTGCTGGAGGAGGATGCTCCGACTAGGTTGACTACTGGACGCACCTATCAGCCTGTTCAGGATGCGTCGCCTCAGGGGTCGCAGCAGCAGACGAATAACCAAAGGTTTCGAACTCGAGGGAAACAGTTCAAGAAGAAGGTGAATTCGAGTTCCTCTTGTTCTACGAGTTCTGGTTCTGGCAGTGGTTCAGGCAGCATGTCTTGTCGACAGTGCGGAGGAAGGCATCCGACTTCGTAGTGTCGTGGAGTTCAGGGGTTTTGCCATAACAGTGGACAGCCCGAACATTTTCAGAGAGTGTGTCCTTTGTTGAGGGGTTAGTCTTCAGTTCCTTCGCAGCAGGGATCAACTGGTGGTTCTTCTCAGAGACCGCAGTTTCCTGCCCCTACCCAGCGATCTGGATTCCAACCCCGTGAGCCTTCTAGGTTTGGAGGACCTTCGAGACCTCAGTTTCAGATTCCACAGCAGGCCCAGGCAAACTCTTTGACGAGAGAGCAGGCTGAGGAGACGCCTGCCATAGTGATCGTAGGTACATGCTTTATCTTTGATTTTCCTGCAAGAGTTTTGTTCGACACCGGAGCATCACACTCTTTTATTTCTTAGATGTTTGTTTGTGAGCATGGGTTGAGTTCTTCCCCATTGTGTGATGTTGTTTCCGTGTCTATCCCTGCTGGTGTGAGTCTGTGGTCCCGTGAAGTGCTGTTGGATTGTGTGCTTCGATTTGATGAGCATGTATTGGTGTCCAATCTGTTTGTTTTGGCAATCAGAGATTTTGATTGCATCTTGGGAATGGATGTATTGTCTAGCTATAAGGCAACAGTTGACTGTTTTCATGGTGTGGTAAGATTTCACCCTGATTCGGGTGAGAAGTGGGAGTTCTACGGTGCTGATTCGCGCTCGAAGATTCCACTGGTGTCCCCCATGGAGATGTTTATCCTGCTATCGCTGGATAATTCCGGATTTATGATTTATGCGCTTGACGTTTCCCAAGAGCCACGATTGGAGTTGTGAGACATTCCTATCGTCCGAGAGTTTCCCGATGTGTTTTCGGATGAGATTCCAGGATTCCCTCCAAGACGTGAGATCGACTTCAGCATTGAATTGGTGCCTGGTACCGCCCGATTTCTAGAGCTCCGTATCGGTTGGCGCCAGCAGAGTTGAAAGAGCTGAAGGATCAGTTGAGATATCTCTTGGAGAAGGGCTTCATCAGATCGAGTATGTCACCTTGGGGAGCTCCGATTCTTTTTGTGAAGAAGAAGGATGGGTCTATGAGGATGTGCGTGGATTTCTGACAGTTAAATGTGAGACCTGGATTTGTATTAAGATTTATTTGTTGATTGTATCGGTTTTTGGGAGTTTCCTGCTGGTCAAATCTTTGTTCGAGAGTTTGGTTGGCATTTTTGAGTCTGAAATAGCATTTGGAGAAATTCTGGAGATTTTGTATTTTCGCATGTTAGAGGTATCTGCTGCTTGTCGTGTCAGCTGGTTTTGCGAGCTAGCAGCTGGTCGGTGATGAATCCAGCAGAAGCGTGTTTCAGCGCGAGATTCCTGAAACGTCGTCGTTTACGTGAAGTCTGGTTGCGCGTGTTGTGATCAGCAGATGCTTTAGCGTAGATGCGTGGAGGACTAGAACGACTGCGTTTAGATTAGTTGGCGCGACGTCGTTTCGATGTTGCGTTTGGTACCAGCTGGTGGATTTGTGTGTGTGTTCCTGCTGGTTGTTCAGCAGAAGCAGATGTCAACGCGGGTCAACATTCCTTTAGCTCGAAGAGGAAACGTCGTCGTTTCGTTGTTGCGACTGGGAGCCCAGCTGCGAGTGATTTTCGTTATTGTAGCTGCTGCTGCTATTTAGCGAGTGCTGCTATCAGATTTGATGACGTCAGTGGAGCGACGTCGTTTGGGTTAGTTGCAACGCTGCGTTTTGAGATTGCGACTGGAACCAGCAGAGAGAAGTGTTGCGCGTTGTTTTGTTCTTGCGACTGGATACCCAGCTTTTGGTATAGCATCTTGTGCGACGTCGTTTGAGTAAGTCGGCGCGACGCCGTTTTGAGAACCAGCCGTTAGTTTGCTTTGCGCTTTGTTGTAGCGTTGTTGGTGAAATCAGCAGTTGGTTCCTTGCGTCTGCTGTTTATACTGTTCCTGCTGATTTCGTAGGTGGACAATTATTGGTATTGATTTCCAGTCGTTGCAAGTGCTATTTATAGCAATACTTGGTCTTCGTTGTGGATTATTAGTTCCCATACTTAGAAATTTCCAGCCTTTCGTTCCTTATCCTTCGAACCCTAGAGCACTGTTCAGCCGTGAGCTTTTCCGGCGAATTCACGGCGTTTCCGGTGGTTGTTTTGCTCGTGCGAGGTAGCGTTGGACTTCTCTCGAGAAGCTCTTTCATTTTGTACCAGTTTTAGAAGCTGTAATTGGCTAGTTTAGGAACGCGAAGTTGCTGCCGTTCGAGTGTTGCGTCGACCGGGTAGAACTACGTTCTGGTTTTCGGTGAGACCTTGTTCCTAGCCATAGTTTTAAGCTTTCTGTGTAATTGTTGAGGTATATTGGGCAGCTGGTTGAGTATGACTCCCAGCCGTGAGCTTGATTAGCAACCCGTAAGATTTATGTTTTGTATGCCGTGTGTTTATCAGGCTTTTACCAGAGGGGATTCCTTTGTGGTAACCAGCGTGTGCTAATTGTTGCTCAGTATAAGGTACGGATTTGAGCTTATATTACAGCTAGATTATGGCTTGGATGATTGTAGTTGCTGGTATGTGGAATGGCGTGCTGCTTGCTGGTGTGAGTCTGTGGTCCCGTGAAGTGCTGTTGGATTGTGTGCTTCGATTTGATGAGCATGTATTGGTGTCCAATCTGTTTGTTTTGGCAATCAGAGATTTTGATTGCATCTTGGGAATGGATGTATTGTCTAGCTATAAGGCAACAGTTGACTGTTTTCATGGTGTGGTAAGATTTCACCCTGATTCGGGTGAGAAGTGGGAGTTCTACGGTGCTGATTCGCGCTCGAAGATTCCACTGGTGTCCCCCATGGAGATGTTTATCCTGCTATCGCTGGATAATTCCGGATTTATGATTTATGCGCTTGACGTTTCCCAAGAGCCACGATTGGAGTTGTGAGACATTCCTATCGTCCGAGAGTTTCCCGATGTGTTTTCGGATGAGATTCCAGGATTCCCTCCAAGACGTGAGATCGACTTCAGCATTGAATTGGTGCCTGGTACCGCCCGATTTCTAGAGCTCCGTATCGGTTGGCGCCAGCAGAGTTGAAAGATCTGAAGGATCAGTTGAGATATCTCATGGAGAAGGGCTTCATCAGACCGAGTATGTCAACTTGGGGAGCTCCGATTCTTTTTGTGAAGAAGAAGGATGGGTCTATGAGGATGTGCGTGGATTTCCGATAGTTAAATGTGAAACCTGGATTTGTATTAAGATTTATTTGTTGATTGTATCGGTTTTTGGGAGTTTCCTGCTGGTCAAATCTTTGTTCGAGAGTTTGGTTGGCATTTTCGGGTTCCTTTTCGTGTGTTGAACAATTCTGGAGATTTTGTATTTTCGCATATTAGAGGTATCTGCTGCTTTTCGTGTCAGCTGGTTTTGCGAGCTAGCAGCTGGTCGGTGATGAATCCAGCAGAAGCGTGTTTCAGCGCGAGATTCCTGAAACGTCGTCGTTTACGTGAAGTCTGGTTGCGCGTGTGGAGATCAGCAGATGCTTTAGCGTAGATGCGTGGAGGACTAGAACGAATGCGTTTAGATTAGTTGGCGCGACGTCGTTTCGATGTTGCGTTTGGAACCAGCTGGTGGATTTGCGTGTGTGTTCCTGCTGGTTGTTCAGCAGAAGCAGATGTCAACGCGGGTCAACGATCCTTTAGCTTGAAGAGGAAACGTCGTCGTTTCGTTGTTGCGACTGGGAGCCCAGCTGCGAGTGATTTTCGTTATTGTAGCTGCTGCTGCTATTTAGCGAGTGCTGCTATCAGATTTGATGACGTCAGTGGAGCGACGTCGTTTGGGTTAGTTGCAACGCTGCGTTTTGAGGTTGCGACTGGAACCAGCAGAGAGAAGTGTTGCGCGTTGTTTTGTTCTGCCACTGGATACCCAGCTTTTGGTATAGCATCTTGTGCGACGTCGTTTGAGTAAGTCGGCGCGACGCCGTTTTGAGAACCAGCCGTTAGTTTGCTTTGCG
>KV014115.1:189562-226026 GCA_001598015.1 Dorcoceras hygrometricum | reverse complement strand
AGAGATCGATCTACGGTCTCAAACAAGCATCGCGAAGTTGGAACCTGAGATTCGATGAAACAATTAAGGAATTTGGTTTCATCAAGAATCCCGAGGAGCCATGTGTCTATAAAAAGGTAGTTAAAAGTGCTGTGACGTTCCTAGTACTTTATGTTGATGACATTCTACTCATTGGGAATGATGTAGAAATGTTGCAGTCAACTAAAGTATGGTTGTCTAGCAGATTTTCGATGAAGGACATGGGTGAAGCATCCTATATTCTTGGAATACAGATCTATCGGGATAGATCTAAATGGATGCTCGGACTCACACAAGCCACCTACATCGATACCATACTTAAGAGGTTCTCTATGGAAGAGTCCAAGAGAGGACACCTACCTATGTGCCACGGGGTCACTCTATCCAAGTCTATGTGTCCAAAGACTGATGAAGAGATAGAGAGTATGGCACGTGTGCCATATGCCTCGGCTATAGGTAGTATTATGTATGGCATGATCTAGACTAGACCGGACGTCGCATATGCTCTGAGTGTCACGAGCCGCTACCAGGCCAACCCCGGCCAATTGCATTGGAAGGCCATGAAGGATATTCTTAAGTACTTACGAAGGACTAAGAATATGTTCATGGTCTACGGGGGTGGTGAACTGAAACTGGAAGGCTATACTGATTCTAGCTTCCAGTGTGACGTGGATGATTCGAAATCAACCTCTGGATTTGTATTCATGCTCAATGGTGGTGCTGTCTCTTGGAAGAGTTCCAAGCAAGACACCATCGCGGATTCAACCACTGAGGCTGAGTACATCGCAGCATCAGCTGCTGCTAAGGAGGCCGTTTGGATAAGTAATTTCGTCCAAGAGTTGGGCGTCATTCCTAATGGAGTTGGTCCAGTCCCGGTGTACTGCGACAACACGGGTGCCGTTCCGCAAGCAAAGGAGCCTAGGTCTCACCAGAGATCCAAACACATACTGAGGAAATACCACATAATCCGGGATATTGTGGCTAGAGGTGACATATCAGTTGAGAGAGTCGCCTCTGCGGACAACGTTGCTGATCCACTTACGAAGCCCTTGCCTGGACCATTGTTTGAAAAACATCGCAATGGGACTGCGTCTGATGAGTAGTTGGCTTTAGGGCAAGTGGGAGATTGTTAGAGTAGATGCCCAACTAGCCAACTTGTGGCGTGTGGGCATTATAGACTCTTGTACAAACAGTCTTTATATATGATATTCGCATTTATTTATATGGCGTTCTTTACTTTCATTATGTGTGTAATGATTTACAATTGCATTGAGTAAAGACCTAGAATGCACTAAAGCGTATGTTAGATGTGATAGTGGGTATGACGGCTATCATGAAACACATCTAATAGTCGCTGTGTATTCTGAACATGTTCCTATTCGATTGGGCCGACAAAATGAGGATAAGGCCGCCCGAGTTCGAGACTAGTATCTGCGATGCGAAGTACCATGTTTCATTGGTAGGGAACATTGTGATGTTCTGAGCATGCAGATAGATAGTGACCTGGTGATCTATCGAACTACCCTCGTTCGGACTTTCCAAGTGGTTACCATTTGTCGAGTGGATAAGTCCAAGGTCTTGGTTGTACTGATTAGTCCTCATACTGTACGCTAACCACAACCGACAGGTTCTTGCAGGCACTATCAGTGATACCTAGAGGATCATGGGGCGATGTTGCTAGATGCTTTACCATGATCCGTTGGGCGGGTCCGGAATTCTGATTCCGGAGCCACAATGGTTGTGGGCCCACGGCTAGCTGTATCCCTGAACCATTGAGGGTCACACAAGTACTAGATTCGAGATTCCCGCATGGATACTCAGCTCAATGTGTTGAGCACGAGAAGAGGATTTCGGGAAGTGCGACTTCCTAAAAGTCAACAGGGGTCAAACCGGGGTTTCCCGCTGTTGAGGGGTAAAACGGTCATTTTGCACTGGGGTTCTGAAAAATGGTTTTTCAGATCATTGTATTCAGTTTCGGAAACTGAGTCGATCGGTCCGATCTGATCGGAGATCGGAGTTACGATGAAGTTTCGGTGTTGGAGATGAACTGAATGTTCATCGTTGGACCCGGGCCCGTTGGGCCGGTCCAAGTCCAACATTTAAGTCTATTTAATTAGACTTAAGCAAGACTTAACATACAACAAAACACTTGACACTCCCAAAACCCTAGTGCTAGCCGCCTCCCTCCTCTCTCAACTCACGCCGCCGCCGCCGCCGCCGCCGCCGATCGTCGCCGGAAATTTGTTTCCGGCCAGTTCGACGAGGAGAATCCGTTCGTGCTGATCTCGTCAGCGCTTCTAGTGCAGCCTGATGAAGGAGTCTCGGTTCTGGTCGTGGACCGGATTGGCGATTATCTACCGCAATCTACCGAGAAGAGCCGGGTTCTTGTAATACCGGTTGGAGCCAGGCACAAGTGCCAGCAAGGTATTCGTTTTTGAACACCCTATGAATGACGATTAACTATAATTGTTGTTTTTCGTATTGATCGTCTCCCGGCTTTTTCTATGTTCTTCCGCTGCCGTGCCGGGGGGCGGATCCGGATCCCCAACATGAAGTTCTCAGGCTTGGTATAACCAATACCTTGTTTTACCTTATGGTTCAGCTTTGGTGAGATCTGATCATCGTACTTCACCGACTCACATGCATCGTGTATCACACTGGCTTTGACAAAATTCATCTTCTTGAACTTGTCATATGCCTGATCTGACTGAGTACTAGTTTCCCCAGAGCTGCTTTCACCAACACTGAAACCTAAGCCAGATTTGACATTCAAAGGCTTTTGGTTCTCGTGAAGCTTTTCCAAGGAAACAGAAGACTTAGTCTAGGAGCTCATTACTTGACTTAATCTCTCATTTTCAGATGGAGCTCATAGGACTTTGTTCTCAAAAGATCATTCTCGATCTTCAGCTTACTCAACTCTATTTGTAAAATGTCAGTATCCTCAAGCTGAGCAGTGCTTGATTCAACTAAACTATTTTTCAAACATCCGTTTTCAGCTTTGATCTCCTCGAATGTTTGAGATAGCTTTCGGTACTCATGGACCATTTCTGTGACGCCCGAACCCATGGGGTCATGGATTTTAGGTGAAGTAAAATTTTTAAATAAAAAGAAGGGCTGAATGACAATTTGTTATAAGCTGTATTTCTTATAACAGAAAAATTTCGAAACACAAACACAAATCTGACATACACACGTTCGGCGCCTAGTACTAAAAATTTGCGGAAAACAGATTTCATATATATACTGCAAATACGATATTACAACATCTGAAATTCTATATGAATTTACTATTTGCAATAGATCTAATACATATGTCTAGGATAAAAGAAGACACGGGAAACGCTGTCCATAGATAAACACTTCACCACCCAGCTGTCTCAACTTCCACCTTCCGCTTGTCCCTTAACTGTCTCACCTGCACCATTTTAAAAGCTAATGAGCCTAGGGACTCAGCAAGTAAAATCTGAGTAATAACAATGTCATTTAACGCAGGCAGACATATGAACATTTACATAACTGAGTTTAAAGGAACTTCATTTAAACGTAAACATTCTTTCGTAAAATTTCTTAAAACTTTCTTTCATAAAGTTCTTTCATAACTTGGATGCGGGGACAATAACCCAGATCCCTTCATTTAATTTCTTGTACTTTATGATTTTTGACTTAGAAGCTCTCCTTAGGTCCGTTGTGCACTTGATAAAATGACTTCTGATATCAGTTCTAGCATATAGCTCATTGTGAAGGGGCAATCGACATCTGGACAACTGCTCACCCATCCGTTATGACCGTCTGTTATCTATGCCATAAATCCTTAAAAAATAAACTTTCATTCCTTTAAACTATTATCTTTTGAAATATTCTTTGAAATCTCCTTTGAAAATCACCTGTCAGGTCTCGTGCTCTACTCAGAGTTAAACCACACAAACATAGCGGAAGCTTTTAAAAAGTGGCTTAAAATTTTCGCTTTTGGCCTCATGATTTAAAACATATAATTTAAAATACCAACATACTTAAATATCCCAGTTTACAAACACTCAATACAATAGTACTACATTTAAACAATTACAATACAAGTACTACAACAGATACACAATCCCACAAGCACAGGGCATCCCTCGGCTGATAGTACTAGTACATATATGCTATACGCTACTGGGACACTCTAACCACCTCCTGGGGCACCTCCAGTTGGGTCAAAACCACGACCAGCAGAGAAACCTGGGAAACCTGAAAACAATACACAGGCAACAAACACCAGCCCCAGAGGGACCTCGGGGTCAAACCCCAGTACGGAGAGCAGCAATAAACAGCATAAGGAAAGCAACAGATAATATGCAAATGCTATGCAAGGGATCAAGGCTACAACCGAAAGCTGGGAGCCAAAGGATATCAACAACAGCTCAACAGCAAGCTCTGATCAAAGGAACAATAATCAGTTCGTGGCCACAGGTATACTGAGAACATGTGAGCTACCCACTCATCTCCAGTACACCATACCAGATGCTAAACAAATAGCTCACCTACTGTTGCTCGCTCATGAGATGTGGGAGCTACCCACTCCACTCATAGCAGCTAACAAACCCAGCAGTGAGAAGAGGTACGGGAGTTGCCCGCTCAGCCTCCAAGGTATACGGAAACTACCCGCTCGTCCTTGAACATAGCATCCTGGTACTCTCAATTCAACAGAACAGGCACAGCTAGCAAAACAGAGCTTAACATGAATATGCGTATATGCAAATGCAACAGCTGATATCAATACAATGCACAAACGATAATAGCAAAGACCATACACAGCAAAGCACATAATCCATGCTCAATCCTAAACTGTAAACAAGCTCACATTCGTACCTCAAATCTCTGTGCAACAATTACTACAAGCAGATTGCCACAATGACGCAGATCCACCACCTGCTAAGCCAACACAAGCAACTTCTCAAAGACCGAAGCACAGGAAAGCAACAGCTGGGAGCTACAACTCAACCAGCGCTATCCTACCCCATCTAACACCACAGAAAGCTCTAACAAGCTTAAAGGCAGGAGCTGAACTTACCCCAAAAAGCTAGGAGCGAAATCCGACGCTTATGACAACAGACTACACAAGGGATATGTCTTCGCACACCTCACCAGCTTCAAGCAAACGCCCGAAAGCAATATCCAAATGAAGCGTCTCAGTAAGAGGAGTCCAGTGCTATCACTCTCACTCTCATTGGAGTTATTTACCGTCGGCAATCGAAGAAGATAAGGTTCGATGAATAGTAGCTAGGGTATCGCGACAGGATTTGGAAATCGAGAAAATATTCTAAGTATGGAAACTGGATACTAAATTTGAAGACCAAGTCCTCTCTTATAAGCCAAAGCTGCTCACAACTGCTGAACAGTATCCACCACACTTAAGCTATCACTGCTGAAAATCCCGCTTGCAAACAGATCTTGCAACAGATCTCGCTCTACGCCAAAATAGATCTCTACTAACACAAACGACGTCGCAGAGAACTACTGTCGCAACTAGACACGTCACTCGCTACTCACTGCTGAACACTAACCAACATCTGTTAGCAACGCTACAACAGATCTCTCACACAGCTGACGCTAACGCAACTCACAGCTGAGTCTTATTCGCTAATCCAAAACGCTGTCATTCCAACTAATCCAAACGACGACGTAGAACTACTCACTGCTGAAACATGCTAGCGCGCTCTCAACTGCTCAGCGACTTCTGATCTTGCTACGACTGCTGAAAACAACCACTCAGCGATAGCTGCTTACGTCGCCACTGCTGAACACTGGCATTCAGCGATGACCTAGCACTTGCTACTGAACAGATTCCGTGCCAAACTCTAACTCTCCAGAACTGTTCCAAGGCTGAAACAAAACCCGATAGATTCTCTAAGCATATCGACTCAAAGCTGATCTCAATCAAACCCGATTAATTAACTCAATTAATCTTATCAGCTTTCGGGTCTCACATCTCTCCCCCACTAAAACAGGATTTCGTCCTCGAAATCAATCAACTCCCAAACAAGAGTTCAAGATAACTGGGGAAAGATACACAAGCAACCAATTACTGGAACAAAACAACATCTACTCAAAAAGATGCGGCCACTCACGCTGCATCTTCTCTTCCAGTTCCCAAGTAGCTTATTCTCTACCGTGCTTGCTCCACTGAACCATCACCAAGGGAATGGTCTTATTCCTCAGCTGTTTCTCTTTTATATCCAAGATCTGCAAAGGATACTCAACATAGCTCAAAGTCTGATCTAACTCAACCTCGTCAGTTCTCAACACATGCGAGGGATATGGCTCATACTTCCTCAACATCGAAACATGAAACACATCACGTAAGGAAGACAAATCGGGTGGCAACAAAAGCCGATAAGCCAAAGGACCAACCCTCTCTAAGATCTCATAAGGACCAACATAACGAGGAGCTAACTTACCCTTGAGACCAAATCTCATAACACTGCGCAAAGGAGAAACCTTAAGGAAAACTAGATCACCAACCTCAAATTCTAAAGGCCTACGCCTCTTATTCGCATAACTGGCTTGGCGATCTTGTGCAGCTTTCATTCGCTGGCGAATAAAATCCACTTGATCTCTCATATGCTGCACAAACTCTGGAGAAGACAACTGCTTCTCCCCCACTTCTTCCCAACACACTGGTCTACACTTCCTGCCATACAAAGCTTCAAATGCCATGCCAATCGTGACCTGATAGCTGTTATTGTAGGAAAACTCAACCAATGACAATGAGTCTTGCCAGCTACCACTGAAGTCCATCACAACAGCTCTCAACATATCCTCTAAAATCTGGATAGTTCTCTCCGGTTGGCCATCTGTCTGGGGTGATATGCTGTACTCATAGCCAATCTAGTTCCCAAAGCTGTTTGAAAACTATTCCAAAACCTTGAAGTAAACCGAGGATCACGATTTGAAAAAATCGAAATGGCACACCATCAAACGCACCACAAAATCTATGTACAGCTTCGCCATCTTCTTCAAGGAATAGCTCATGTTGTACGGAATGAAGTGCACAGACTTCGACAATCTGTCAACCACAACCCACACAGCATCACAACCTTTGCTGGAACGGGTCAAATTCGTGACAAATCCATAGCTATGTGCTCCCAATTCCATTGGGGCACCTCTAAGCTTTGCAACAAACCACCAGGTCTCATCCTCTCTGCCTTGACTTGTTGAAAATTCAGACAACGGGCTACAAAATCAGAAACATCACTCTTCAAACCTGCCCACCAGTAATGCTTCTTCAAGGCATGATACATCTTCCTTGCACCAGGATGGACACTGTATCTACTGCAGTGCGCTTCTCGCAAGATATCTTTCTTCAGGTCAATCAGATTTGGCACAACCAGCCTGCCACGAAACCTTAAACAACCATCAGAAGAAACAGAGTATTCCTCCAACTGACCAGCTCTCACCTTCAGTTTCAACTCATGGATGGATGGATCAGTCCTCTGAGCTGCTCTAATGCTAGCAACAATCTGTGACTCAACTTGAAAAGAAGACACCACAACATAATCTTCAGCTGGGTAATATCGCCAACCAGTAGTGCTTAGATGCTCATGGAACTTCAACATCTGCATCGAAGCCAGCATCGCTACTTGAGCCTTTCTGATCAATGCATCAGCAACTACATTCATCTTCCCAGGCTGATATTTGATCTCACAATCAAAATCTTTCAGCAGCTCCATCCATCTACGCTGTCTCATATTCAAATCTGACTGAGAAAACAGATACTGAAGACTCTTGTGGTCGGAGTACACCACAAACTGCTCACCATACATGTAGTGGCGCCAAATCTTCAAAGCAAAAACCACTGCTGCTAACTCCAAATCATGAACTGGGTAACGAGTCTCATGCGGCTTCAACTGCCGAGAGGCATATGCAATGACTCGTCCATTCTGCATCAACACACAACCCAATCCACTCAAGGAAGCATCTGCACAAACAACAAAATCTCCTGAACCACACGACAGAGCTAACACAGGTGCAGTAGTCAGCTTCTCTTTGAGCAATAGAAAACTACTCTCACATTTCTCAGTCCACACAAACCCTCTGTCTTTCTGAGTCAGATGCGTCATTGGCTTTGCTATGCTAGAGAATCCTTCGATAAAACAACGATAATAGCCAGGCAAACCCAAGAAACTACAGATCTCAGCAACGCTATTGGGACGCTCCAAGTTAATCACTGCCTCAACCGTACTGGGATCCACAGAAATACCATCAACAAAAATCACATGACCCAGAAACACAACTCGGTCCAACCAAAACTCGCACTTGGAGAACTTAGCATACAACTGCGAGTCTTGAAGCTTCTGAAGAAATAGCATCAAATGCTCTTTGTGCTGCAACGGAGTCTTAGAGTACACCAAAATGTCATCGATAAACACAATCACAAACTGATCGATGAACTTTCTAAAGACTCTATTCATCAAGTCCATGAAAACTGTGGGAGCATTCGTCAAACCAAAAGGCATAACCAGAAACTCGTAATGCTCATACCTCGTACGAAATGTAGTCTTCTCTACATCCTGCTCATGGATGCGCAACTGATGATACCCAGAACGCAGATCGATCTTCAAAAACACAGCAAACCTTGCAACTGGTCAAAAAGATCATCGATCCTAGGAAAAGGGTACTTATTCTTCACTGTCGCTTTGTTCAACTGCCTAAAGTTGATGCACATCCTCATCGACCCGTCCTTCTTCTTGACAAACAAAATAGGCGCTCCCCACGGGGACATACTAGGCCTAATGAATCCCTTCTCCAGCAAATCACTAAGCTGCTCCTTAAGCTCCCTCAACTCAGCAGGCTCTAAACGATACGGAGCATGCGAAATCGGAGTTGTACCAGGTACCAACTCAACGCTGAATTCTATCTCCCGACTCGGAGGAAAACCAGGAATCTCCTCCGGAAATACATCTGGGAAATGTCGAACCACGGGGACTCTACTAAGTTCTACGCTCAAAGAAGAAGACGCATTTAAGGCATAGATCATGAAACCAGCATTCTCAAGTGACAACAGGCTAAACATCTCCATCGCAGAGACTAAAGGAATCTTTAACTGGGAATCTTGGCCGTAGAAATTCCATTTCTCGCCAGACTGGGGCCTAAATCGCACCACGCCATGGAAACAATCCACGGTAGCCCTATAGCTAGACAACACGTCCATTTCCACTATACAGTCAAAATCCCACATCACTAGTCTGATCAGGATGGCTAACAACACACTCTCGCCAAACCTAAGAACACCATTCAACAAAATCTCCTGGGAGAGCAGGCTCGCACCGGCAGGAGTCGCAATAGATACAAACTCACACAAGGTAGTGGTATGAAAACCATGCTCAACCACAAATGAATCAGAAATAAAAGAATGCAACGCTCCTGTATCAAACAACACACGCGCAGGAAAATCAAAGAGAAAGCAAGTACCTTAGATAATCCCTCCGTCCGGTGTGCCTTCCGCTTGCTCCCTGGTTATGGCGTTCACTTGGGCAAACTGAGGTCCAGAAAACTTAGGGTGGGAAGACTGACCAAACCGCGAAGGACCCGGTTGCTGAAACGGCCTAACCTGAGGCTCCCCTAACCTCTGCAGGAAAAGCAGAACGACCTCTAGACGATCCACCTCGACCCTGCGATGGAGCTACGGTATGCTGCGATCTAGACAAAGGACACACTCTGACAAAGTGTCCGTACTGACCACAGACATTACAAGAACCCTGCACACCTACACACTGCACTGTAGGGTGCCTTCCATCACACTGGCCACAATGCTCAACCTTGGTGCCACCGCTGCTGGAACTACCAGAACCAGAAGAACTAGAACCAGACTTCTTCTTAAACTGCTTACCATGAGGCCTAAACCTCTGATGACCAAACTGTTGGGCTACCTGTTGCTGCTATTGGGGTGGCTGAGACGACTGCACAGACTGGGAAGGCTGCGCTCCCTGAACCACTGTATGACTACTCTGCGCCACCTGCAGCCTACCACGGGATCGACGGTTCCTCAGACCTTCCTCGATGTCGATCGCACTGTCCACCGTATCTGCATAGCTCTTCGGCGAGCTAGCCAAAACCAAGGAATACAACTCCTCGTTCAACCCCTCAAGAAATCTAGTTCTCTTCGCTCTCTCCCAACCAGAAACATGCGGCACGTACACAAGATGGGAAGAAAACCTACGGGCATACTCTCTATCAGACATACTTCCCTGCTCCAAATTATCGAACTCACGCTCACGGGCGTTCACGTAAGACTCCGGGACATACTCCTGACGGAAAGAAACGCAAAACCTGTCCCACGTAATCCCTACTCCAGTCTCTTCCAAAGTCCTCGAAGCGCCTCTCCCCCAACGCTCCGCACCTTTCCTCAACTGGAAAGTAGCAAGACTCAACTTGAGTTCATCATCATACTGCACACGATGAAACAAACCCGTGACATGCTGCAACCACGAATCTGCATCAGCACTAGACTCGTCACCATTGAAAACCTGAAGATTCATACGCTGAAACCTCGCCATGACAAGCTCCATGTCATTCACACGAGCAGCCAACTCATCAACCTCATCCTCGGCCTGTCTACCGTGACCACGACGGGGAAAACTATGCTGATCACCTTCTGTCTGGCCTTCCGACTCTTCCGGAATCTGCCCTATACCTCTACCCTACGTCTAGGCGGCATCTAAGAAACCCTAAGAGGGCAAGGTCACAATGAAACAGATACAACACAAGTAATTGCAGCAATTAGATCACATAATCAAGCACATGCAACACACAACACTGTGCCAAGACTCAAGTGTGATCAACAAAAATCGAGCTTATCTCAGCTTAAGCTCTGATACCAAAAATGTCAGGCATCGTGCTCTACTCAGAGTTAAACCACGCAAACATAGCGTAAGCATTTAAAAAGTGGCTTAAAATTTTCGCTTTTGGCCTAACGGTTTAAACATATAATAAAATACCAACATACTTAAACTATCCCAGTTTACAAACACTCAATACAACAATACAACATTTAAACAATTACAATACCAGTACTACAACAGATACACAATCCCACAAGCACAGGGCATCCCCCGACTGATAGTACTAGTACATATATGCTATACTCTATTGGGACACTCTAACCACCTCCTGGGGCACCTCCAGTTGGGTCAAAACCACGACCAGCAGAGAAACCTGGGAAACCTGAAAACAATACACAGGCAACAAACACCAGCCCCAGAGGGACCTCGGGGTCAAACCCCAGTACGGAGAGCAGCAATAAACAGCATAAGGAAAGCAACAGATAATATGCAAATGCTATGCAAGGGATCAAGGCTACAACCGAAAGCTGGGAGCCAAAGGATATCAACAACAGCTCAACAGCGAGCTCTGATCAAAGGAACAATAATAAGTTCGTGGCCACGGGTATACTGAGCACATGGGAGCTACCCACTCATCTCCAGTACACCATACCAGATGCTAAACAAACAGCTCCACCTGATGTTGCTCGCTCATGAGATGTGGGAGCTACCCACTCCGCTCATACCAGCTAACAAACCCAGCAGGGAGAAGAGGTACGGGAGTTACTCGCTCAGCCTCCAAGGTATACGGGAACTACCCGCTCGTCCTTGAACATAGCATCCTGGTACTCTCAATTCAACAGAACAGGCACAACTAGCAAAACAGAGCTCAACAGGAATATGCGTGTATGCAAATGCAACAGCTGATATCATTACAATGCACAAACGATAACAGCATAGAGCATACACATCAAAGCACATAATCTATGCTCAATCCTAAGCTGTAAACAAGCTCACATCCGTACCTCAAATATCTGTGCAACAATTACTACAAGCAGATTGCCACAATGACGCAGATCCACCACCTGCTAAGCCAACACAAGAAACTGCTCAAAGACCGAAGCACAGGAAAGCAACAGCTGGGAGCTACAACTCTACCAGCGCTATCCTACCCCATCTAACACCACAGAAAGATCTAACAAGCTTAAAGGCAGGAGCTGAACTTACCCCAAAATCTAGGAGCAAAATCCGACGCTTATGCCAACAGACTACACAAGGGAGATGTCTTCGCACACCTCACCAGCTTCAAGAAAAGTCCGAAAGCAATATCCAAACGAAGCGTCTCAGTAAGAGGAGTCCAGCGCTATCACCCTCACTCTCATCGGAGTTATCTACCGTCGGCAATCGAAGAAGATAAGGTTCGATGAATAGTAGCTAGGGTATCGCGACAGGATTTGGCAATCGAGAAAATATTCTAAGTATGGAAACTGGATACTAAATTTGAAGACCAAGTCCTCTCTTATAAGCCAAAGCTGCTCACAACTGCTGAAACAGTATCCACCACACTTACGCTATCACTGTTGAAAATCCCGCTTGCAAACAGATCTTGCAACAGATCTCTCTCTACGCCAAAATAGATCTCTACTAACTCAAACGACGTCGCAGAGAACTACTGTCGCAACTGGACACGTCACCCGCTACTCACTGCTGAACACTAACCAACATATGTTAGCAACGCTAACAGATCTCTCACACAGATGACGCTAACGCAACTCACAGCTGAATCTTATTCGCTAATCCAAAATGATGTCGTTCCAACTAATTCAAACGACGACATAGAACTACTCACTGCTGAAAAATTCTAGCGTGCTCTCTACTGCTCAGCGACTGCTGATCTTGCTACGACTGCTGAAAACAACCACTCAGCGATATCTGCTTACGTCACCACTGCTGAACACTAGCATTTAGCGATGACCCAGCACTTGCTACTGAACAGATTCCGCGTCAAACTCTAACTCTCCAGAACTGTTCCAAGGCTGAAACAAAACCCGATAGCTTCTCTAAGCATATCGACTCAAAGCTGATCTTAATCAAACCCGATTAATTAACTCAACTAATCTTATCAGCTTTTGGGTCTCACATCACCGAGTTTCACTTCTTTTAAAACTCACTTCCCATTTTAAAAACTTATTGAGTATCAGATTTGAATACTGGAAAATGATCGCTGAAATGAGAACAGATTTCTCTAAAGGAAACTGTACTGGAAAGCAAAATAGATTTCTATTGTGAAAACAGATTCCTCATTAGAAGCGTAACGCTATCGTTGAAACAGATATATCAAAAGGACTGTCGTTGTGTAGCAAACATATCTGACTATGGAAATACATCACTACAATGAAACAGATTTGACTATGAAATTGTAGTGCTAGCGGAAACAGATGTCACCACAGAAATAGTTTTTTGGAAAAGAAACAGATGCCGTTGGTCAACTCAGATGTCAATGCAACTAGGTTGGTCAACTCAGAAGTCAATGAACAATCGTAATTGACTCAGCAATGAAGTGATTAATAATGTGAAATCTGACCAAAATCAGATGTGTAGCGAAAACATAAACCTGAAATGAAAACTTCTGATTTAAATATGAAATTTAATCGCTAACATAGGAAACAAATATGACTAAGAACTTGGTGCTGCAACATCACGAACGACATCTACGATACCAGTTCTGCATATCAAACCAGACTAAGTTTCTGATTCGACTAGCATCTTCGATTACATAGAGTCTGTTAGAGTAGATGCCCAACTAGCCAACTTGTGGCGTGTGGGTTCATAGACTCTTGTATGAAACGATCTTTATATATGATATTCGCATTTATTTATGGCATTCTTTACTTTCATTGTGTTGTATAATGATTAACAATTGCGTTGAGTAAAGACCTAGAATGCACTATAGTGTATGTTAGATGTGATAGTGGGTATGACGGCTATCATGAAACACATCTAATAGTCACTGTGCATTCTGAACACGTTCCTAGTCGATTGGGCCGTCAAAATGAGGATAAGGCCGCCCGAGCTCGAGAGTAGTATCTGCGATGCGAAGTACCATGTTTCATTGCTAGGGAACATTGTGATGTTCTGAGCATGCAGATAGATAGTGACCTGGTGATCTATCGAACTACCCTCGTTCGGATTTTTCAAGTGGTTACCATTTGTCGAGTGGATAAGTCCGAGGACTTGGTTGTACTGATTAGTCCTCACGACTCAAAACGTCATTGAGACTCTATATGATAGGCGTCTCACTTTGACCCGTTTGCCGACTCACTTGGGGTCGTTAGGCGGTGGGATTGGGTGAGGCCTCGATGCGGAAAAGAAAAGCCCACCAAGAAGCAAAAGGCAAAGGCTTCCAAGCCGAACAAGTCTGAGGATGTTTGCCACCACTGCCACAAGCCATTGGAGGAGCCCACCAAGAAGCCAAAAGCAAAGGCTTCCAAGCCGAACAAGTCTGAGGATGTTTGCCACCACTGCCACAAGCCTGGGCATTGGAGGAGGAACTGCAAGGAGTACCTCGAGCAGTTGCGAACTGCGAAAGGTATGTTCTATATTGAAATAAATATTTCTCTTAGTTCGACTTCTTGGGTACTTGATACCGGATGTGGATCTCATATCTGCAATGATTTGCAGGTGATGACAAGAAGCCGACGTCTTAGAGAGGGTGAGACCCACTTGAGGCTTGGCAATGGAGCAAGAGTTGCTGCAGTAGCTATAGGAGATGTTTATTTATTTCTGTCTTCTGATTTTAAGTTGTTATTGAGAAACGTTTTGTTTGTTCCCGAATTAATAAAGAACATTATTTCTGTTTCTATGCTTGATAGTGATGGATATTCTTGTATGTTTGCTAATTCGATTTGCAATATTTACAAGAATGAATGTTTAATTGGTATTGGGGAACACGAAAATGATTTGTACACCTTAAAATTAAAATACGTTCCAACTCACGATGTCGAAACACATACAACAATGATTAAAAGGAAACACGATAACTTGAACCCAGCACAAATTTGGCCCGCTAGGCTAGGTCATATTTCTCTAAGTAGGATGAACAAGTTAGTTAGGAGTGACATGTTTGATCTGTCAGACATTAACTCCCTACCGACTTGTGAATCTTGCCTTAAGTTAAAGATGACTAAGCAACCCTTCAATGGCAAGGGTGAGCGTGATCAAGGCCTATTGGATTTTATCCATACTGATGTGTGTGGTCCATTTAGTATTGGTACTAAATACGGTCACACATACTTCATCACCTTTATCAACGATTACTCTAGGTATGGGTACTTGTACTTAATGAAGCACAAGTCTGAATCCTTTGAAAGGTTCAAAGAATTCAAGGCTGAAGTAGAAAATCAACTAAGAAAAAGTATTAAAGCACTTCGATCTGATCGAGGTGGTGAATACTTAAGTGCCGAATTTCAAGACTATCTGAAAGAGAATGGGATTCTCGAACAGTGGACCCGTTCGATCTATGATGAGCTTCACTGAGCTTCCTACCTCGTTTTGGGGCTATGCGCTCGAAACGGCGGTAATGTTGTTGAACAATGTCCACACCAAGGCAGTGGATAAAACTCCATATGAGATATGGATGGGCAAACCACCCAAATACTTGTACATGAGGATTTGGGGATGTCCTGATTACGTGAAGCAGACAGTGGGAGATAAGCTGGATACGAGATCCATCTTATGTTACTTCGTTGGGTATCCAAAAAATTCCATTGGATACTACTTCTACTATCCCAGCGAAACAAAAGTGTTTGTTTCAAGGAATGCTACCTTTATGGAAAGGGAATTTCTACTTGATAGAAAAGGCAAGATAGTAGAACTCGAAGAGGTTCGAGAACCAACTGAAGTACCAGGTGAATCTCCTACACCTCCAGAGCCAGTACCAGAAATGGTCGCACCTAGGAGATCCGAAAGGGTTCCTAGGGCTCCTGAGAGATATGGTTTTCTCCTTGAAGATGATCAAGGTGATCAAGTTGTTGGATCTGATCCAAGAACTTTCAAGGAGGCAACTTCCGATGCAGATTCTAATTTGTGGCTTGAAGCAATGCAATCTGAGTTAGACTCGATGCATGCTAACCAAGTTTGGACTCTTGTTAATCCTCCCGAAGGAATTGTTCCTATTGGGTGCAAATGGGTATACAAGAGGAAACTTGGGCCTGATGGTAAGGTAATGACCTACAAGGCACGACTGGTCGCAAAAGGTTACACTCAAAGGCAAGGTGTTGACTATGATGAAACCTTCTCGCCAGTCGCAATGTTCAAGTCAATTAGAAGCTTGTTAGCCATAGCCGCATGGTACGACTATGAGATATGGCAAATGGATGTGAAAACTGAGTTCCTTAATGGAAACATTAAGGAAGAGATCTATATGACGCAGCCTGAGGGTTTCACATCTGTTGGAAGCGAGCATAAGGTATGCAAGCTTCAGAGATCGATCTACGGTCTCAAACAAGCATCGCGAAGTTGGAACCTGAGATTCGATGAAAGGAATTTGGTTTCATCAAGAATCCCGAGGAGCCATGTGTTTATAAGAAGGTAGTTAAAATCGCTGTGACATTCCTCGTACTTTATGTTGATGACATTCTACTCATTGGGAATGATGTAGGAATGCTGCAGTCAACTAAAGTATGGTTGTCTAGTAGATTCTCGATGAAGGACATGGGTGAAGCATCCTATATTCTTGAAATACAGATCTATCGGGATAGATCGAAACGGATGCTCGGACTCACCCAAGCCACCTACATCGATACCATACTTAAGAGGTTCTCTACTGGAAGAGTCCAAGAGAGGACACCTACCTATGTGCCACGGGGTCACTCTATCTAAGTCTATGTGTCCGAGGAATGCTGCAGTCAACTAAAGTATGGTTGTCTAGTAGATTCTCGATGAAGGACATGGGTGAAGCATCCTATATTCTTGAAATACAGATCTATCGGGATAGATCGAAACGGATGCTCGGACTCACCCAAGCCACCTACATCGATACCATACTTAAGAGGTTCTCTATGGAAGAGTCCAAGAGAGGACACCTACCTATGTGCCACGGGGTCACTCTATCTAAGTCTATGTGTCCGAAGACTGATGAGGAGATAGAGAGTATGACACGTGTGCCATATGCCTCGGCAATAGGTAGTATTATGTATGGCATGATCTCGACTAGACCGGATGTCGCATATGCTCTGAGTGTCACGAGCCGCTACCAGGCCAACCCCGGCCAATTGCATTGGAAGGCTGTGAAGGATATTATTAAGTACTTACGAAGGACTAAGAATATATTCATGGTCTATGGGGGTGGTGAACTGAAACTGGAAGGCTATACTGATTCTAGCTTCCAGTGTGACGTGGATGATTCAAGTCAACCTCTGGATTTGTATTCATGCTCAATGGTGGTGCTGTCTCTTGGAAGAGTTCCAAGCAAGACACCATCGCGGATTCAACCACTGAGGCTGAGTACATCGCAGCATCAGCTTCTGCTAAGGAGGCAGTTTGGATAAGGAATTTCGTCCAAGAGTTGGACATCATTCCTAATGGAGTTGGTCCAGTCCCGGTGTACTACGACAACACGGGTGCCGTTGCGCAAGCAAAGGAGCCTAGGTCTCACCAAATATCCAAACATATACTGAGGAAATACCACATAATCCGGGATATTGTGGCTAGAGGTGACATAGCAGTTGAGAGAGTCGCCTCTGCGGACAACGTTGCTGATCCACTTACAAAACCCTTGCCAGGACCGTTGTTTGAAAAACGTCACGAAACGATGGGACTGCGTCTGATGAGTAGTTGGCTTTAGGGCAAGTGAGAGATTGTTAGAGTAGATGCCCAACTAGCCAACTTGTGGCGTGTGGGTTCATAGACTCTTGTATGAAACGATCTTTATATATGATATTCGCATTTATTTATGGCATTCTTTACTTTCATTGTGTTGTATAATGATTAACAATTGCGTTGAGTAAAGACCTAGAATGCACTATAGTGTATGTTAGATGTGATAGTGGGTATGACGGCTATCATGAAACACATCTAATAGTCACTGTGTATTCTGAACACGTTCCTAGTCGATTGCGCCGTCAAAATGAGGATAAGGCCGCCCGAGCTTGAGACTAGTATCTGCGATGCGAAGTACCATGTTTCATTGGTAGGGAACATTGTGATGTTCTGAGCATGTAGATAGATAGTGACCTGGTGATCTATCGAACTACCCTCGTTCGGATTTTCCAAGTGGTTACCATTTGTCGAGTGGATAAGTCCGAGGTCTTGGTTGTACTGATTAGTCCTCACGACTCGAAACTTCATTGAGACTCTACATGATAGGCGTCTCACTTTGACCCATTTGCCGACTCACTTGGGGTTGTTAGGCGGCGGGATTGGGTGAGGCTCCGATGCATGTAGGAGTCGATGCATCGTTGTCGAGGATTCACCGCTCGCAGACATACGTGGATGTCCTATTATCTGAGGAGACGATTGTGTATAAATCTCTGGCCAGTGTACTAGAAGTGTTTTTGGTAAATGGGTTTACCTAGTTACACTCGCGATGTCACTATTCGAACTTCAAGATGTGTGCATAGCTATCGGATCTATAACGACTCTCGATTTACCAATGGTCGTTGATCTGATCGGGATATATGGATTGAAAGGACCGTACTATACGCTAACCACGACCAACTGGTTCTTTCAGGCACTATCAGTGATACCTAGGGGATCATGGGGCGATGTTGCTAGACGCTTTACCATGATCTGTTGGGCAAGTCCGAAATTGTGATTTCGGAGCCGCAATGGTTGTGGGCCCACGGCTAGCTGTATCCCTGAACCATTGAGGGTCACACAAGTACTGGATTCGTGATTCCCGCACGGAAACTGAGCTCAATGTGTTGAGCACTTGAGGAGGATTTTAGGGAGTGCGACTTCCTGAAAGTCAACAGGGTCAAATCGTGATTTCCCACTATTGAGGGGCAAAACTGTCATTTGGACTAGGTGATCTGAAAAATCGTTTTTCACATCATAATATTCAGTTTTGGAAACTGAGTCGATCGGTCCGATCTGATCGTCGATCGGAGTTATGATGAAACCGTAATGAATTAAACGAACCGAATGTTCATATAGGGACTTGGGCCTGACCCAAGTCCAATGGGCCGGTTCAAGCCCAAGTATATTTAATATATACGCTAATGTGATTAGGGCTTAAGCAATTGATTACAACTATACTAAAACCCTAGCCTACAAAAGACTTACCTCTCGGCCGCCTCCCTCCTCTCCAAGCCTCACGCCGCCGCCGTGCTTGCCACGCGCCGCCGCAGCCGCCTTCTCTCGCCGGACTTGTTCCGGCCATCTTGAAGAGGAGTTTCCGTCCGTGCTGATCTCGTCAGGCCTTCTAGTGCAGGCTGACGAAGGAACCTTGCTTCCGATCGTGGACTTGATTAGACGTAATCCACCGCCACCTACCGTTTGAAGTGCCGGTTTCCTCGTGAAACTGGTCGGAGCCAGGCGCCTAGACGCCAACAAGGTAACTATCAAAGAACCCCCTATGAATGGTTTGTTGATTTTATTGTATTGAACGTATCCCGGCGCTTAAATTTTAAACTTCCGCTGCGCCGCCGGGAGATGGGATCCGGATCCGCCACCGCTATCCCAACAGAGTCAAGTTCAGATGTTACCATTCACCAGAAAGAAGAACATTCATGAACATACGTGACTCAAATCTGAACTCCTCAGTACTTTTAAACATCCTCAATCTTTCTTAAAACATTCTGGAAAACTTTGGAAGCAGAAAACATAACTTTGAACCCAATCTTTCTTTTCTTGATCATTCGTAAATCTTCTTGAACATAAACTTAAACATAACTTTAAACATACAGGCAAGTAGATCCACAAAATAAGGAAAATCAATATATGATTCAAATGGTGTAGCAAAGGATCAGCTTTTACTTGCCTTAGAACTGAGCTTTACAACGGCAAATGATTCCTGCAGAGTTCCTCCTCCTCAAGCAATCACAACGAGCTTCTTTAGAAATATTTGAGAGAACACAAAAGAGTTTTATTTTTTGTAAGTGAAATCGAACTTTTCCTTCAAAACAAGTATTTGTATGGGAGGGATTAGTGGCAGGTGAGGTGTAATCATCAAGCATGACACACCTTATCTAAAATTATGAATTTAAGTAAAATTTCCCTCTCAATATTTTAGTTTGAAAATCTTCCAAATAATTTTTAAAATAAATCATTTTGTTCTCCTTAAAATTATTTTCAACAGATTTCTAAAATCTGCAACGAGCTTCTTTAGAAATATTTGAGAGAACACAAAAGAGTTTTATTTTTTGTAAGTGAAATCGAACTTTTCCTTCAAAACAAGTATTTGTATGGGAGGGATTAGTGGCAGGTGAGGTGTAATCATCAAGCATGACACACCTTATCTAAAATTATGAATTTAAGTAAAATTTCCCTCTCAATATTTTAGTTTGAAAATCTTCCAAATAATTTTTAAAATAAATCATTTTGTTCTCCTTAAAATTATTTTCAACAGATTTCTAAAATCTGCTCGTGTATTGCTCTTGGAGTGACATCTGCTGAAACTTGCTGCGTCGTACCTCATTTCTGAAATTAGTAAAATCAGCTTTCATTAAATAGCTTAAGCTAACATTTAAAATGTCATTTTGATCCTAGAAATAAATAAGATTCATATATGTGGTCTTATAGATTTTGGCGTTACAACTCTACCCTCCTTATTGAAATTTCGTTCTCGAAATTTACTTACCAAACAGATAAGGGTAAAGGTTAAGCATATCAGCTTCTGTCTCCCACGTAGCTTCTCGCTCAGATTGGTTAGACCATTGCATCTTAACCATAGGAATACTACGGTTTCTTAGCTTTCTAACTTCTCGAAGAAGAATCCTCTTTGGTCTCTCTTCGTAACTTAAATCTAGTGCTAACTGAATTGGCTCATGGCTTAGCACATGCGAAGGGTTAGGAATATACTTCCTCAGAGCTGAAACATGAAAAACTCTATGCACTGCTGACAGTTGCGGGGGCAGTGCTAAACGATAAGCTAGCGTCTATTCTTTCTAAAATCTCATATGGTCCAATATATATTGGACTCAGCTTTCCTTTTTCTTCCCAAAACGCATTACTCCTTTCATTGGAGCAATTCTCAGAAATACATGATCGTCGATTTCAAAATTCAGCTCTCTTCTCCTATTATCTGCATAACTCTTCTGTCTGCTTTGAGCAGCTTTCATCCGCTCTCTTATCTTTCTAACAGCTTCTGCTGTTTGCTCCACTATATCTGGTCCTAAACCAGCTCTCTCACAAACTTCATCCCAGTGAAGAGGTGTTCTACATTTGCAGCCATAGAGAGCTTCATATGGAGCCATCTGGATAGATGCTTGGAAACTGTTATTGTACGCAAATTGTAGCTTTAAATCCCAACCCTCTGAAAAATTACAATACATGCTCTGAGCAAATATTCTAAAATCTGACTGGGGGTGAAAGGCTATGCTAAAGGTCAGCTTCGTACCCAAATCTTATGCAAACTTTTCCAGAAAGCTGAGGTAAACTTCGTATCTCTATCCGATACTATGGAAACTGGAACACCATGCAGCCTCACTATTTCCTTTACATACAAATCTGCTACCTGCTCACATCATATGTTGTCTTAACTGGTAAGAAGTGAGCAGACTTAGTGAGTCTGTCTATTATAACCCAAATAGAGTTATATCCTTGAACAGTCTTGGGTAGACCAACTACAAAATCCATAGCTATACACTCCCATTTCCATTCGGGAATAGACAGTGGCTTCAATAATCCTGCTGGTCTTTGGTGTTCAGCTTTCACCAATTGACAAGTCAAACATTCAGAGACAAATCTGACAATGTCTCGCTTCATTCCTGGCCACCAATACAACTTCTAGAGGTCCTTATACATCTTAGTACTCCCTGGATGTACGGAGTAGGGGGCTGTGTGGGCCTCTGTCATGAGATACTGTTCTCAGCGTAACTACTTGAGGTACCCAAATTCTCCCGTGAAACCTAAGTACTCATTCTTCTGAAAAATAGAGGCTGCTACCTCTTTCTCTATCTTGCTTAACCCACTTCTGAAGTTGCTCATCTTTGGGTTGTCCCTCTCGAATCTGGTCTATCAGATTTGATCTTATGGAGAGATCTGCCAAAACCATAGTACTACCACTGGGCACTACTTCTATTCTAGACTTCTCAATATCATACGCCAATGGTCTCTGTACAAAGAGCTGAGCTAATCCAACAGATTTCCTACTCAAGGAATCTGCCACCACATTGGCTTTTCCTAGGTGATATCTGATTGTGCAATCGTAATCCTTTACTAGCTCTAGCCACCTACTCTGCCTCATATTCAGTTCCTTCTAGGTGAAGAGTACTTGAGGCTCTTATGGTCAGTGAATATTTCACAGTTCTCCCCATAGAGATAATGTCTCAAAATCTTAAGGGCAAATACTACAGCTGCCATCTCTAAGTCATGCGTAGGATAATTCTTCTCATGATCCTTAAGTTGTCTGGAAGCATAAGAAATCACTCTACGGTCCTGCATTAGTACAACACCTAGACCCATATTAGACGCATCTGTATAGATGACAAACTTTCCTTGATCGGATGGCATGGTAGCACAGGGGCTTCTATCAGCGCTTGCTTCAACTTGTCAAAGCTGATTTGACATTCTGGAGTCCATTCATACTTAACCATCTTTCTTTTCAGCGAGGTCAAGGGGACAACTTTCTTAGAAAATCCTTGGATAAATCGCCTATAGTATCCTGCTAAACCCAAGAAACTCCTTATCTCTGAAACAGATCTTAGTACTGGCCAGTCATGAACAGCTTCTACCTTAGCTGGGTCAAATTCCATCCTTAGATATAATATGACCTAAGATTGCTACTTTCTCCAACCAGAAGTCACACTTGCTAAATTTAGCAAACAACTGCTTATTCTTCAAAACTTGAAGTACTGTCCTCAAATGGTCTTCATGCTCAAATCTGGTCTTAGAATACCCTATGTCATCTATGAACACAACTACAAATTGGTCCATAATGGTTGGAAAAATCTATTCATTAAATCCATGAAAACTGACGGAGCATTCGTAAGTCCAAAAGGCATTAATAAGAACTCATAGTGACCATAACGAGTTCTGAAGGCTGTCTTATAGATATCTGATGCCTTAATATTTAACTGGTGGTAACCAGACCTTAAATCAATCTTAGAAACGACTACTGATCCTTTCAACTGGTCAAAAAGATCCTCAATTCTAGGAAGGGGATATTTATTCTTAATGATCAGCTTATTCAGCTCTCTATAATCTATACACAACCTCAAAATTCCATCTCTCTTCTTAAATAAAAGAACAAGGGCTCCCCAGGATGAAGTGATTGGTCTAATAAATCCATTATCCAACAGATCTTGTATCTGTTCCTTTAATTCCTTCATCTCTGATGGAGCTAAACGGTAGGGTGGTCTGGAAACTGGAGCTGCTCCTGAAACTAAGTCAATCGAAAATTCCAGTTCCATATCTGATGGTAGTCCATGTATATCCTCTGGAAAAACCTCGGGAAACTCACTTAATACCTCCACATCTGAAAGTTGGGGCTTACTAGTCGTTGCTAAGGAATACAGACTTATCAAAAATCCTTCCCCACCTTTCCTCAAATAGCATTGAGCCTTAAGAGCTTATATAATACGAGGAATCCTCCAAACATGATTGGCTTCAAACTTAAATGGACCCTCTGGGTGGATTAACCACTACTATTCGAAGCTTAAAGTCTATCACTACTCCATACTTAGTCAGCCAGTCTACTCCCAAAATAATATCGAACTCAGGCATTGGTAACACAATTAAATTGGCAGTAATCAAATGCCCTTGAAGTCTATGTTCTAAACCTCCAAACAAGTCATGGGATACTAACTCTTCCCCCGAAGGTACTGTTAAACAAAGCCTAGCTACTTGGTCAGGATTAATGGGTAACTTCAACTTGGCTGCTATAAAGGAGTGAGTAGCTCTTGAATCTATCAAAGACATAGAAGGCAAACCAGCAATCATAATCTTACCCGTGACTACTGTCGAGTCTGGGTTGGCTTGATCAGCTGTCATAACGTAGGCTCTACTGGTCACCAGTTGCCTTGACTTTGGGCAATTCTCCATTATATGCCCTGGCAACCCACATCTGTAGCAGACATTCTGTCCAAGTCTGCATTGACCAGGGTGTGTCTTCTGACACTTAGGACACACTGATCTGTTGTTGCTAGCTGGAACTGCACTAATGGGTTGGATCGGTAGAGGTTTCTGTTCCTGAGGCCTCTGCTGATTCTTATTCTGCTTCTGGAAGGGCCTCTGATCTTTCTGCTGAAAGGCCTGCCTCTTATGCTGCCTTTCTTCATCAACATCCTTCCAGTCTCTTTCAATTCGCAGGGCTCTATCCACTGCTTCTCTGTAAGTCTTGGGCACAGATAGTCTGACATTCATCTTGAACATAAGCTTCAATCCTTCTACAAAATGACTTAACTTCTCTTTTGGGTCGTTACCTATCAAAGACACAAAGTAACACCCTATTTCAAATGCCCTTACATACTCCTGTACGGTCATGCTCCCCTGTTTCAAGGTCAGAAACTCCCTCTTCAATTCAGACCTCTTGTCTGCCGTGAAGTATTGCTCAAATAATACTTGTTTGAAATCTACCCAAGTAAGATTCAACAAATCCACAGACAGCTTAGCTCCTTCCCACCAAATCATGGCGTCATCTCTTAACATTTAGATAGCACACCTAGGCCTATCTAAATCTGGCATCTGTAGGTACTCAAAGATAACCTCCATCGATTTGATCCAACTTTCAGCAACTAACGGGTCCGTTGTACCACTAAACTCCTTCGGCTTCTGTCTTCTGAACTTTTCTTGGGGATCATCATGTCTTGGTCCTCTACTACTAGAAGATTGGCCATTACCCCTGCCGTTTTTTTCTACCAGCAACCTTAAGAGTTGAGCGATACTAGCATTACTGTCAGGGCTGGTTTCCTCTAAGGGAATACCTCTTCTACCTCTTCCTGGCATCTTATAATCTATAACCCGTAATCCACCACATATAATTATCAGAACATGCTAAAAATTTAAAGACAACGCTCTGAAAAATAAACTCACATCTTTGGAGAAACGATAGATGAAATCTGTTTCAATTGACAATGCATGTGTTTATCTCAGGAACATTGCTCTGATACCATGTTGTGACGCCAGAACCCACGGGGTCACGGATATTAGGTGAAGTAAATTTTGAAATAAAAAGAAGGGCTGAATGACAATTTGTTATAAGCTGTATTTCTTATAACTTAGAAAAATTTCGAAACACAAACAAAAATCTGACATACACACGTTCGGTGCCTAGTACTGAAAATTTGCGAAAAACAGATTTCATATATATACTGCAAATACGATATTACAACATCTGAAATTCTATATGAATTTACTACTGTTGCAATAGATCTAATACAGATGTCTAGGATAAAAGACAACAACATCTAAGACACGGGAAACGCTGTCCATTTATAAACACTTCACCACCCAGCTGTCTCATCTTCCACCTTACGCTTGTCCCTTAACTGTCTCACCTGCACCATTCTAAAAGCTAATGAGCCTAGGGGCTCAGCAAGTAAAATCTGAGTAATAACAAAGTCATTTAACGTAGGCAGACATCTGAACATTTACATAACTGAGTTTAAAGGAACTTCATTTAAACGTAAACATTCTTTCGTAAAATTTCTTAAAACTTTATTTCATAACTTGGATGCGGGGACAATAACCCAGATCCCTTCATTTAATTTTCTTGTACTTTATGATTTATGGCTTAGAAGCTCTCCTTAGGTCCGTTGTGCACTTAATTAAATGACTTCTGATATCACTTCTAGCATATAGCTCATTGTGAAGGGAAATCGACATCTGGACAACTGCTCACTCTTTCGTTATGACCGCCTGTTATATATGCCATAAATCCTTAAAAAATAAACTTTTCCTTTAAACTCTTATCTTTTGAAATCTTCTTTGAAATCTCCATTGAAAATCACCAGTTCACTTCTTTTAAAACTCACTTCCCATTTTAAAAACTTACTGAGTATCAGATTTGAATACTGGAAAATGATTGCTGAAATGAGAACAGATTTCTCTAAAGGAAACTGTACTGGAAAGCAAAATAGATTTCTATTGTGAAAACAGATTCCTCATTAGAAGCGTAACGCTATCGTTGAAACAGATATATCAAAAGGACTGTCGTTGTGTAGCAAACATATCTGACTATGGAAATACATCACTACAATGAAACAGATTTGACTATGAAATTGTAGTGCTAGCGGAAACAGATTTCACCACAGAAATAGTTTTTTGGAAAAGAAACAGATGCCGTTGGTCAACTTAGATGTCAATGCAACTAGGTTGGTCAACTCAGAAATCAATGAACAATCGTAATTGACTCAGCAGTGAAGTGATTAATAATGTGAAATCTGACCAAAATCAGATGTGTAGCGAAAACATAAACCTGAAATGAAAACTTCTGATTTAAATATGAAATTTAATCGCTAACATAGGAAACAAATCTGACTAAGAACTTGGTGCTGCAACATCACGAACGACATCTACGATACCAGTTCTGCATATCCAACCAGACTAAGTTTCCGATTCGACTAGCATCTTCGATTACATAGAGTCAAGTTCAGATGTTACCATTCACCAGAAAGAAGAACATTCATGAACATACGTGACTCAAATCTGAACTCCTCAGTAGTTTTAAACATCCTCAATCTTTCTTAAAACATTTTGGAAAACTTTGGAAGCAGAAAACATAACTTTGAACCCAATCTTTCTTTTCTTGATCATTCGTAAATCTTCTTGAACATAAACTTAAACATAACTTTAAACATACAGGCAAGCAGATCCACAAAATAAGGAAAAATCAATATATGATTCAAATGGTGTAGCAACGGATCAGCTTTTACTTGCCTTAGACCTGAGCTTTACAACGGCAAATGATTCCTGCAGAGTTCCTCCTCCTCAAGCAATCACAACGAGCTTCTTTAAAAATATTTGAGAGAACACTAAAGAGTTTTCTTTTTTGTAAGTAAAAATGAACTTTTCCTTCAAAACAAGTATTTGTATGGGAGGGATTAGTGGCAGGTGAGGTGTAATCATCAAGCATGACACACCTTACCAAAAGTTATGAATTTTAGTAAAATTTCCCTTTATTTTGCAAATCTTCCAAATACTTTTTAAAAGAAACCATTTTGTTCTCCTTAAAATATTTTCAACAGATTTTCTAAAATCTACTCGTGTATTGCGCTTGGAGTGACATCTGCTGGAACTTTCTGCGTCGTACCTCATTTCTGAAATTAGTAAAATCAGCTTTCATAAAATAGCTTATGCTAACATTTAAAATGTCATTTTGACCCTTGAAATAAATAAGATTCATATAGGTGGTCCTATGGATTTTGGGGCGTTACAACTCTACCCTCCTTATTGAAATTTTGTCGAAATTTACTTACCAAACAGATATGGGTAAAGGTTAAGCATATCAGCTTCTGTCTCCCACGTAGCTTCTCGCTCAGATTGGTTAAACCATTGTATCTTAACCATAAATACTACGGTTTCTTAGCTTTCTAATTTCTCGAAGAAGAATCCTCTCTGGTCTCTCTTCGTAACTCAAATCTGGTGCTAACTAGATTGGCTCATGGCTTATCACATGCGAGGGGTTAGAGATATACTTCCTCAAAGCTGATACATGAAAAACACTATGCACTGCTGATAGCTGCGGGGCATTGCTAAACGATAAGCTAGCGTTCCTATTCTTTCTAAAATCTCACAGCGCAGAGTGCACTATTATGTGCATTAGGATTGGGCTGTTAGGCCCATGAGTCAGGGGAGGTGCGTGTCTAACTGCTGGTGCTGTCTCAAATCCCTTAGAGATCAGTCTTACCCTTCCCCTACCATCGGCCCTATCCCCAGCAGAGATAGTATTATCCGTTAAGATCTGGCATCACACTTTTACAGCCCACATGGCCAACCAGATCAAGCGGCGCAACGTCAGAAGCTTGACGTATGAGAACTTCCCAGGAGGTCACCCATCCCAGTACTGTTCTCACCCTTGCACGCTTAACTCAACATATGGATTTTGGGGCGTTACAATTTTATTGAGTGCAGCGATAAGGTCCTCTCGTGTGAATTCACTATTGGAAAAGTCCAATACCTCATCATCTGTTGTTTGTCTTGTTCACTCTCGCTGGAAGAACTGCTTGATGTTGTCTCCGAATCAGAATCTGCCCAGTTCTTGTTACTCTCCTCAGCAACAAGCACTTTACGATCGTTCTTCCGGTTGGGCCTCTTCTCAAATCTGGTCTTCATTCTTTCTATGGATCTCTCTTTGGATCGCTCTGCAGATCTCTTGTAATATCTCTTAGATCTGTCATCTTTCTTAGGCCTGTTGCAATATGCCGCGAAGTGCCCAGATCTGCCACAATTATAACAGTTTTGATCAGTAGTAACTTTATCAGATGTATGAACATTGTCATAATTGAAAGCAGGGTTATGAGGTCTTCTCATGAATTTCCCAAACTTCTTAACGAAGAGGGACATGATGTGAGACCTGTGCTTTCACAATCAGGTGTTGGTCGGGTTTGGACCAGCTGTTGGTCGATGTGCTTGGCGTAGACATCGAATTTGCCTAAGTGTTAGAATCAGCAGTTGGAAAGATATCAGCAGTAGTAGTAGGAATCAGCTGTGGAGTGATCGCGTCAGCTGTTGATATTTCAGTCGTTGAGTTTTGGTAGGAAGCAGCAGCAGTGTTTCGTTATATTTTAGTCGTTGGTGTATTAGCGCGTATCCAGCTGTTGCGAGAAACCAGCTGTTGGTTTCGTTAGCGTGTTTTGTAGCGGGTAGCGAAACTATGTCGTTTTGATAAGTTGGAACGACAGCGTTTTGAGTGGAGCGCTTTGTACCAGCTGTTGGTTATTGTGAGGATTGAGAAATTCGAATTTAGAATTTTCAAATTTCAGATTTCAGAATTTCGGATTTTGGTGAAATCTGATTTGAGAATTTCAGATCTCTCTTAGAACAATTCAGATTTTAGTCGCAGGAATTATTGGGTGAAATTTGCGCGAGAATTGGAGTTGATTTGGTGAACTTTAGGTAGAAATCTGAATTCCCAGCGTTTAGAGGTGAAACGCTGTCGTTTAGGGTGAAATCTGATGTTCCCGGGTGTTTGCGAGAGTTGCCGTGAACACGTGCTAAAACTCCGTCGTTTTGGTGAAGTCTGGTGGAGTAAGAGATTTGCCAGGGAGAGAGAGATCTGCCAGGGAGAGAGAGATCTGATGGTAGCGTTTGGCGCTAGAAGTGCTACGCCGTCATTTCGCAGTTAAGATGTCTCGTGAGAAGATGAAATCTGGTAGCATTAATGCGTGGGAGTGAGAGGGTGCCACGTGTTGGTCAACCTGGTGATGTTGACTACTGCTAGCGTTGTTGTTTGGGAGAGATCTGCTTTGAGCGATGCGACGTCGTTTGACTCTTGTGTGTAACGTAGCGCTTAGAGATCTGATTAGTTGTGCACAAACGTTTGAGTGTTGGTTCCAGACATATCGTATACGACGTCGTGTTGACTTAGTTGGCGAGAGCCCTGATACGCTGTCGTTTTGATTAGTTAACGCTAAGCGTGTTTCGACTTGTGCTAGCGGAGGGATCTGATGTGTATTAGCGTTGGAGCATTCAGATGTCACCTATACGATGTCGTTTGGCTAGCGCGCGAGGGTTAGCGTTAACGCTGAGGAATCTGGTGGTTTTAAGCGTTGGTTGAGAAATCTGTTTGGAGATGTGTAGAGATGCAGGAATCTGTTTTAGTCGGGATTTGTCTTATTTGATAGAGATTGAATAAAGGATTTAAATACAAGTGTTGAGCAACACTTAGAACATTTTTCCACCCGATATTTCTTATCCTCATCTCTGTTGAAACCCTCGACCGACATTGTTCATTCGAACATTTCTTCCGTCGATTTCCGTTGTTTCCAGCTTTTGTTTTCGACGGTTCAGGTGGCGCTGAACTCCCTGAGACTTGCTCTTTCAGTTATTACCAGCTAGAGAGCTTGAGGCAACGATTTGAGGCATCCCGAAGGTTCTACGTGCTCGTGAATTTTTCTCGACCGATTGAGCAGAATCTGTCTTCAGCTCTTTTGAGCTTTTGGGTGAGCATTCCTTGCTATTTAGGAGCCTTGAATTCGTTGTTAATACCTGCGTAGATGTAGGGAACTAGAGATAAGTTCTGGCCGTAGGTGTTAATTGTATAAGTTCAGATTTGTATTGGATAGTGGCTGATTTTCGAGGCTCTATCACAGATTTGTGATCCCAGGTGTGTTCTGCCATGAGCGCCGAAGCCAGGAGAAATCTACTCTTCCCAGGCCGTGTCTGCCGTGCTTTGGGTTAAATACGTGAGGTAGAATTAAGGTGTAGAGGTACGAATTGGAGCAACTCTAACAGCTATGACCTTGAACATGACTATATTTTGAGTTGTGAATTTTTTGAATTGCTGTTATGTGGTTACGTGAGGTAGACATGATGAATTGATTGATTATATGTTCTGTTTCATGTACCGTGACTTGTATGCATTGAGTATTGAGCCCGATTGACCGATTGATTGATGTCCTGACTGAGAGCCACGTTGTGACTGGCCGACAGATGTGTCGTGCCCGAAAAGTCCAACGCTATCATCGGAGTGGTATCCGATCCTTGATAGCCCTCATGCATTTCATAGCATTGATTTATAGCATGTTGCATGATTAGCTGTTTTGATGGATCTTCGTACTAAGGCTTGACCTCGTATTTGTTTTCCTGCTTTTGTGTTGTTTGGGTCAGTGTTGCCCATTTGCAGGATCTTCAGGTAACAAGCTGGACAGAGGTGAGGTTCAGCTGGTCGATCCCTTTCCCTTGAGTCCCAGTCTATTTTATTATGTATTGAACCGGGGGATGCCTCGTGATTCTATGTATTTGGGGATCTATTTCTGATTTGAGATTTGTGTTACCTGTTTTGTATGTGTTTGAGTTAACTCATATTTTGAGTATTGATATGTTGAATGTATGTTTTGATTTCAGGCCCAAACTATTTCGAAAAATTTTTAAGCCCTAATTTTATGCTTCCGTGATTATGTGATTAATTGTGCTGTAATCTTGTGTGATTAGCACGGGGCCTGACAGTTATGATAGACATCAGCTGTTGAGAGATTTGGTGCGTTGTTTTATTCAGCAGCTGGTTTGTTGATCAGCTGTTGGTAGTGTTAGAGTAGATGCCCAACTAGCCAACTTGTGGCGTGTGGGTTTATAGACTCTTGTATATGACAATCTTTATATATGATATTTGCATTTATTTATGGCGTTCTTTACTTTCATTGTGTTGTATGATGATTAACAATTGCGTTGAGTAAAGACCTAGAATGCACTATAGTGTATGTTAGATGTGATAGTGGGTATGACGACTATCATGAAACACATCTAATAGTCACTGTGTATTCTGAATTAGTTCCTAGTTGATTGGGCCGTCAAAATGAGGATGAGGCCGCCCGAGCTCGAGACTAGTATCTGCGATGCGAAGTACCATGTTTCATTGGTAGGGAACATTGTGATGTTCTGAGCATGCAGATAGATAGTGACCTGGTGATATATCGAACTATCCTCGTTCGGACTTTCCAAGTGGTTACCATTTGTCGAGTGGATAAGTCCGAGGTGTTGGTTGTACTGATTAGTCCTCATAACTCGAAACGTCATTGAGACTCTACATGATAGGCGTCTCACTTTGACCCGTTTGCCGACTGAAGAGCCGGTCTTCTTGTAATTCCGGTTGGAGCCAGGCGCAAGTCGCCAGCAAGGTAACTGACTAAACGCCCTATGAATGATTCATAGTTTTCAGTAGTTTTGAAATTGTATTGAACGTTTCCCGGCCTAATTTTATTCTTCCGCTGCCTCGCCGGGAGACGGGATCCGGATCCGCCACGGTTCCCCAACAGTGGTATCAGAGCTATGGCTCGGATCCTTCAATACAATACTACCATATTGCATCTGCGAATTTTGAATCGATTGAAACAAAAAAAATCTGAACTTGGCCGCCGGCCACCGTCATGCGCGGCGGCCACACCCGCGCGCAATTGTGCGCGAGCGGCCGTGCGATGTCGTGCCTGGTGGCCGCGCGATGGCCGGTTGTCTTGCGCAAGACGTTGCGCACTGGATGGCCGATCGCTGGCCACTGCCCACGCAAATTTTTGCGCTGTTGATTGCTGCGTTTTGCTCACTGGTTGCGCAAACATGCTGGCCGATTGTTGCTGCTGGATGTGCGCTGCTTTGCACGGCCGCCGTCCGGCGATGATCTCCGACAGATTATTGCGACGGCTGAATTTTGCTTCTAGGTTTTTTTCGGGCCTATCCCGGGCAGCCCATGAAGTTTTCGGGCCGATATTCGATATCGGGCCGATTTTGGTCAATTTTGAAATTTTTGAGATTTTGGGCCCAAAATTATTTTTGGCCCAATATGATGCAATTAAAATAGCAAAATACGATTTTAATTGTAAAATATGATTTTATAATGAAATGTGATTTTGTTGATTAAAATTTGATTTTATCGACAAAATACGATTTTATTATAAAATGCGATTTTATGATTAAAATATGATTTTGCGATAAATAATTGGATTATTTAATTTATGCATATTAATTAGATTGATTGCATGATTGGGATGATCGAGAGTCGTGCCCAATGTGTTAGGTGTATGCGATAGGTTTTTATGATTTCGGTTTGTAAATATTATTGATTATCATTTTAAGTGGGCCTAGTTTGTGGCCCGTTCCCATCCCTTGAAAAATGTATCCCTTATATGTCATGGTACTATTTAAATGTAAAGTTATTAGATTTAGTGGGAGGACATCCAAAGACGGTGGTGATGACGATCAAGATATTGAAGACCGAAGAGCTGTAAAACCGAAAGCATTGTAATAGGATTGCATTGCATATTGCATTACCCCTAGGATTGGACCCAGTTCGTATGATTGGGCTCGTTGAAAAGCTGTCGGGCCTTGATATCACACTTCCACACGAGCTGTCTGTGGACGTGCTTCTCCTCTCACTACCTGTTGCATTCGACCCCTTTGTGGTCAACTTCAACATGAACAAGCTGGCAGCCACCCTTGAAGAGGTGGTTAACATGCTTGTAGTGTTTGAAGGAACCATAAAGAAGGACAAGCCCGTCCTCCTTATGGGCTCTTCTTCCTCTGCGAAGAATGGGCCCAGACGCAAGGGAAAGAAGCGTTCTGCCCCTGCGAAGGAGGAGAAGCCCACCAAGAAGCCAGAGGCAAAGGCTTCCAAGCCAAACAAGCATGAGGATGTTTGCCACCACTGTCACAAGCCTGGGCATTGGAGGAGGAACTGCAAGGAGTACCTCGAGCAGTTGCGAACTGCAAAAGGTATGTTCTACATAGAAATAAATATGTCTCTAAATTCGACTTCTTGGGTACTTGATACCGGATGTGGATCTCATATCTGCAATGATTTGCAGGTGATGACAAGAAGCCGACGTCTTAGAGAGGGTGAGACCCACTTGAGGCTGGGCAATGGAGCAAGAGTTGCTGGAGTAGCCATAGGAGATATTTATTTACTTCTGTCTTCAGATTTTAAGTTGTTGTTACGAGACGTTTTGTTTGTTCCTGAATTGATTAAAAACATTATTTCTATTCATATGCTTGATAGTGATGGATATTCTTGTATGTTTGCTAATTCGATTTGCAATATTTACAAGAATAAATGTTTAATTGGAATTGGGGAACGCGAAAACGATTTATACACCATAAAATTAAAGAACGTTCCAACTCGCGATGTCGAAGCACATACAACAACGATTAAAAGGAAACACGATATCTTAGAACCCAGCACAACTTTGGCACGCTAGGCTAGGTCATATTCTCTAAGTAAGGATGAACAAGTTAGTTAGGAGTGACATGTTTGATCTGTCAGACATTAACTCCCTACCAACTTGTGAATCTTGTCTCAAGGGAAAGATGACTAAACAACCCTTCAAGGGCAAGCCTGAACGTGCCCAAGGACTATTGGATTTGATCCATACTGATGTGTGTGACCTAGCCTAGCGTGCCAAAGTTGTGCTGGGTTTAAGTTATCGTGTTTCCGTTTAATCGTTGTTGTGTGTGTTTCGACATCGCGAGTTGGAACGTCTTTTAATCTTAAGGTGTATAGATCGTTTTCGCGTTCCCCAATTCCAATTAAACATTCATTCTTGTAAATATTGCAAATCGAATTAGCAAACATACAAGAATATCCATCTCTATCAAGCATAGGAATAGAAATAATGTTTTTAATTAATTCAGGAACAAATAAAACGTCTCGCAACAACAGCTTAAAATTTGAAGATAGAAATAAAACAATATCCCCTATAGCTACTGCAGCAACCCTTGCTCCATTGCCTAGCCTCAAGTGGGTCTCACCCTCTCTAAGACGTCGACTTCTTGTCATCACCTGCAAATCATTGCAGATATGAGATCCACATCCGGTATCAAGTACCCAAGAAGTTGAATTTAGAGACATATTTATTTCAATATAGAACATACCTTTTGCAGTTCGCAACTGCTCGAGGTACTCCTTGCAGTTCCTCCTCCAATGCCCAGCCTTGTGGCAGTGGTGGCAAACGTCCTCGCTCTTGTTAGGCTTAGAAGCCTTTGCCTTTGGCTTCTTGGAAGACTTTTCCTCTTTCGCAGGAGCAGAACGCTTCTTGCTCTTGCGTCTGGGTCCCTTCTTCGCAGAGGAAGAAGAACCTAGAAGGAGGACGGGTTTGTCCTTCTTTATAGTCCCTTCAAACACTACAAGCATGTTCACCACCTCTTCAAGAGTGGCTTCCAGCTTATTCATGTTGAAGTTGACCACAAAGGGGTCAAATGCAGCGGGCAGCGAGAGGAGAAGTACATCCACAGACAGCTCGTGTGGAAGTGCGATATCAAGGCCCGACAGCTTTTCAACGAGCCCAATCATACGAACCCCATGCTCGCGGACCGAATTCCCATCGCGCATGCGGCTCGTCATCAGCTCCTTGACAGCCGTGAACCTCTCATATCGAGAGTTCTCCCCGTACAACTCTTTGAGATGATGAAGTATGTCAGAAGCATATTTCGTCTTCTCAAAACGCCGTTGCATTTCATTGGACATCGATGCCATCACATAACACCGAGCTTTAACCTCGTCGTCCCACCATTGTTTAAGCGTTACTAGCTCCTCAGGGCTGATATCGGCAGGGGCAAACTTAGGAGCAGTCTTCTCTATCGCATAGAGAAGTCTCTCCGAAGCCAATACAAGATTGAGGTTGCGGAGCCAGTCTTGGTAGTTCAGACCGGTGAACTTGTTGCTATCCAGTATAGCAGCGAGTGGGTTTTTCATCGAAACCATTTTATATGCAGTAATACTGAGAGGAAAACGGACATACATTACTAACTATATAATAATAATCGCTAAGACATAAAACATGGTCGTTAAGTTTTATGAATTACCCTCCCACTATTTTAACGATTTCACCACCCTCTAGTGAAATCGAGAAAACAGGTTTCTTTAGTGGGTACATGAAAACAGGTTTCTTTAGTGGGTACATGGAGCCCAATCAAGCGATCATGGACCCGAATAATATCAGCCATCCATGACCCCCAAAAGGTAGTTTCCGATTGCAGCCGGTGCAACCTCCATGTATTCACCTCACGTCCAGTAAAGGCCCAATAATATGACGCCGTTTACTATCACGTGTAAAGACCGACTCATCAATGTTTAGTCGTGAAGGACGGTCCCTTTAACGTCCCCAATAATATGAGCCAACGTTAAAGGGAGTTCCAACCGACTCACAACAGTTGTCAATGGCGTGGACAGCTTTCCGGCATACATGACCCCCTCAATAATATGAGCCGGGCCATGTATACGGGTAGCATCGACGTACACCCATTGTTGATGGAAGGTAGGGTTAATTTAAACAATTTTAAATACCCTTTAGTTTATCGAATAAACTTTTATCTTGATATAAGTTTTAAATCAAATTTAAAACGAGGGATTTTATTTTGAAAAACATTTTGGTCTCATGCATATTTAAATCTAATTTAAAACATGCAAACATGCGGATTCAATTAAACTATATATCAACATATATAAAGTAAACATTGGGATGATCGATCGCGAGAGCTATGCGGTCCGTGGTGTTGGGGATCCGGATCCGCCCCCGGCGAGGCAGCGGAAGAACAATAAACAGAGAACCGGGAGGCGATCAATACGGAGAACAATTCTATATGTATCGACATACATAGGGTGTTTAGCAAGTTACCTGTCTGGCACTTGTGCCTGGCTCCAACCGGTGTTTCAAGAACCCGGCGCTTCTCGGTAGATTGCTGTAGTTACGTCAATCCGGTCCACGACCAGATTCGAGACTCCTTCGTCAGACTGCACTAGAAGTCCTGACGAGATCAGCACGATCGGATTCTCCACGAAAAACTAGGCCGGAACGAAATTCCGACGAAGTTGGGCGGCGGCGGCGGCGGCGCACGGCGGCGGCG
>KV014115.1:148913-189296 GCA_001598015.1 Dorcoceras hygrometricum | reverse complement strand
ATGTTTCATTGGTAGGGAACATTGTGATGTTCTGAGCATGCAGATAGATAGTGACCTGGTGATCTATCGAACTACCCTCGTTCGGACTTTCCAAGTGGTTACCATTTGTCGAGTGGATAAGTCCGAGGTCTTGGTTGTACTGATTAGTACTCACGACTCGAAACGTCATTGAGACTCTACATGATAGGCGTCTCACTTTGACCCGTTTGCCGACTCACTTGGGGTCATTAGGCGCCGGGATTGGGTGAGACCTCGATGCATGTAGGAGTCGATGCATCGTTGTCGAGGATTCATCGCTCGCAGACATGCGTGGATATCCTATGCTATCTGAGGGGATAATAGTGTATAAATCTCTGGCTAGAGTACTAGAAGTGTTTTAGGTAAATGGGTTTACCTAGTTACACTCGTGATGTCACTATTCGATCTTCAAGATGTATGCATAGCTATCGGATCTATAACGACTCTCGATTTACCAATGGTCGTTGATCTAATCGGGATATATGGATTGAAAGGACCGTACTGTACGCTAACCACGACCAACTGGTTCTTGCAGGCACTATCAGTGATACCTAGGGGATCATGGGGCGATGTTGCTAGACGCTCTTACCATGATCCGATGGGCAAGTCCGGAATTGTGATTCCGGAGCCATAATGGTTGTGGGCCCACGGCTAGCTGTATCCCTGAACCATTGAGGGTCACACAAGTACTGGATTCGAGATTCCCGCACGGATACTGAGCTCAATGTGTTGAGAATAGAAAGAGGATTTTAGGGAGTGCGACTTCCTAAAAGTCAACTGGGGTCAAATCGTGATTTTCCGCTGTTGAGGGGCAAAACGGTCATTTTGCAATTTAGGGTTAGATGATCTGAAAAATTGTTTTTCACATCATAACATTCAGTTTTGGAAACTGAATTGATCGGTCTGATCTGATCGGCGATCGGAGTTACGATAAAGTCGCAGCGATGGATATCGTCATTTGGACCCGGGCCCGTTGGGCCGGTCCAAGTCCATTGCTTGTCTACTTAATGTAGACTTAGGGGCTTTAATCAAACATTACATTACAACATACCCTAACCCTAAACCTAAAGCTCTCGCCCGCCCCCTCTCCCCCTCCTCACTAGCCGCCGCCGCCGCCGGCGTCCACCGCCGCCGCCGCCGCCGCTAATTGATCGGACTTGCTCTGATCAGTTTTTCGAGGAGAATCCATCCGTGTTGATCTCTTCAGGCCTTCTAGTGCAGGCTGACGAAGGAGTCTCCCTTCCGGTCGTGGACCTGATTGACGAATCTACAGCCGTCTACCGTGAAGAGCCGATCTTCTTGTAATTCCGGTTGGAGCCAGGCGCAAGTCGCCAGCAAGGTAACTGACTAAACACCCTATGAATGGTTCATAGTTTGCAGTAGTTTTGAAATTGTATTGAACGTTTCCCAGCCTAATTTTATTCTTCCGCTGCCTCGCCGGGAGACGGGATCCGGATCCGCCACGGTTCCCCAACAGGTAGCGAGGTGACGTGTCCCTCTACGATGTCGTTTGGTTAAGTTGGTGCGACGCCGTTTAGCCTTAACATTGTTTGTAGATCAGCTGTTGGTTAGCGATCAGCAGTGACTAGCGGACGACGTCGTTTTGTTTAGTTGTTCGCTGTTTAGAGATAGGAAAAAGCTGATGCGAGATTTCAGCTGCTGGTTGGGAATATTAGTTGTGACAATCTGTTCCAAATATTTTCCCCCGATTCCCAATCTTTGTTTCGAACCCTTAAGCACTGTTCACCGTAACCTTATCCGTCCTAATTTCCGGTGGTAGACAACTCTGACGAGAGTGAGAGTGATAGCGTTGGACTCCTCTCGCTAAGACGCTTCGTCCTATACCTCTTTAGAAGACTTTGGAGGAGCTGGAAGAGGATCGCAGGATCGCTAAGACATCTCCCTTGTGTAGTTTGTTAGCATAAGCGTCCCTGCCGTGCCAATAGTTCGTTGGGGTAAGTAAGAATTCTACCGTTAAGCTTTGTTAGATCTTTCCGTTGAGTTAGGAAGGTAGATAAGCGCTGGTGGAGTTGTAGCTCCCAGCTGCTGTTGTTTTGTGTTTCGGATTTTGAGCAGTAGCTTGTGTTGATTTAGCAGGTGACAGATCTGTGTTGCTCGAACTTCGTTGTAGCAGCTCTGTGTGTGGTAATTGTAGCTCAGAAGCTGGTGAGGTACGGATGTTGAGCTTGTATTACGGCTGGAATTGGCATGGATATTATGTGTTTGCTGTGTATTCATTGCTTTGTTGTTTATGTGCTGATTTAACTGTTGCATTGCATACGCATTATCATTTCCATTCAGATGTTTCAGCCATGCCCAGTTGTTATTGCTGTTATGTTCTTACCAGATTTTGAGGGCGAGCTTCAATACCGCACTCTCATCTCCCTGCTGGTATTTGTTAGCCACCATGCGCCGAGTGGTTAACTACCACAGTTCATGGTTTGGGCAACAGCAGGTTGAGTTGTTGATGCATATGGTATTTCGGGTGTGGTGTAAAGATGAGCGGGTAATTCCCGTATGCTTGTACACACACCAGTGGCCACTAACTGTTAGAGTAGATGCCCAACTAGCCAACTTGTGGCGTGTGGGTTTATAGACTCTTGTATATGACAATCTTTATATATGATATTCGCATTAATTTACATGGCATTCTTTACTTTCATTGTGTTGTATAATGATTAACAATTGCGTTGAGTAAAGACCTAGAATACACTTAAGTGTATGTTAGATGTGATAGTGGGTATGCCGGCTATCATGAAACACATCTAATAGTCACTGTGTATTCTGAACATGTTCCTAGTCGATTGGGCCGTCAAAATGAGGATAAGGCCACCCGAGATTGAGACTAGTATCTGCGATGCGAAGTACCATGTTTTATTGGTAGGGAACATTGTGATGTTCTGAGCATGCAGATAGATAGTGACCTGGTGATCTATCGAACTACCCTCGTTCGGACTTTCCAAGTGGTTACCATTTGTCGAGTTGATAAGTCCGAGGTCTTGGTTGTACTGATTAGTCCTCACGACTCGAAACGTCATTGAGACTTTACATGATAGGCGTCTCACTTTGACCCGTTTGCCGACTCACTTGGGGTCATAAGGCGTCGGGATTGGGTGAGACCCCGATGCATGTAGGAGTCGATGCATCATTGTCGAGGATTCACCGCTCGCAGACATGCGTGGATATCCTATGCTATCTGAGGGGATAATAGTGTATAAATCTCTGGCCAGAGTACTAGAAGTGTTTTAGGTAAATATGTTTACCTAGTTACACTCGCGATGTCACTATTCGATCTCCAAGATGTATGCATAGCTATCGGATCTATAGCGACTCTCGATTTACCAATGGTCGTTGATTTGATCGGGATATATGGATTGAAAGGACCGTACCGTACGCTAACCACGACCAACTGGTTCTTGCAGGCACTATCAGTGATACCTAGGAGATCATGGGGCGATGTTGCTAGACGCTCTTACCATGATCCGTTGGGCAAGTCCGGAATTGTGATTCCGGAGCCGCAATGGTTGTGGGCCCACGGCTAGCTGTATCCCTGAACCTTTGAGGGTCACACAAGTACTGGATTCAAGATTCCCGCACAGATACTGAGCTCAATGTGTTGAGCAAGAGAAGAGCATTTTAGGGAGTGCGACTTCCTAAAAGTCAACAGGGGTCAAATCGTGATTTCCCGCTGTTGAGGGGCAAAACGGTCATTTTGCACTGGGTTCTGAAAAATTGTTTTTCAGATCATAGTATTCAGTTTTGGAAACTGAGTCGATCGGTCCGATCTGATCGGCGATCGGAGTTACGATGAAGTCTCGGTGATGGGGATGAACCGAATGTTCATCCGTTGGACCCGGGCCCGTTGGGCCGGATCCAAATCCATCACCAAGTCTATTTAATTAGACTTAAGCTTCATTATAACATAACATAACTCTCCTAACCCTAAACCTAAGCAATAGCCGCCGCCCCCCTCTCCTCAAACCTCAGGCCGCCGCCGCTTCGCCGGAAATCGTTCCGGCCAATCTTGACGAGGAGAATCCGTTCGCGCCGATCTCGTCAGGCCTTCTAGTGCAGGCTGACGAAGGTGTCTCGCTTCTGGTCGTGGACCGGATTGACTTTATCTACCGCCGCCTACCGTGAAGCGCCGGTTTCCTCGAGAAACTGGTCGGAGCCAGGCACGAGTTGCCAGCAAGGTAGCAATCTAAACGCCCTATGAATGTCATAGTCTATTATTTGAAATTGAATTATATTGATCGTCTCCCGGAAATTTTTGTTCTTCCGCTGCTTCGCCGGGAGGCGTGATCCGGATCCGCCGCGGCTACCCGACACTAACCTTTCTTCGCAGAATTTGTTATCAGCTGTGGTGCTGTGCTTGAATTCCTTGGCTCCTTGCTCAGTTGTAGCCTTCGGCTGTTGTACCGTTCTTCATGCATAGCATCTGCATCATATCTTTTGCTATTCATTGCTGTTTTATAGTTGCTCTCCGTACTGGGGTTTGACCCCAAGGTCCCTCTGGGGCTGTTGTGTTGTTTGCCTGTTTGTGGTTCAGGTTTTCCAGGTTATTCCGCTGGCTGTGGCTTTTGTCAGGCCCCGTGCTAATCTCACAGGATTAGAGCACAATTAAGAACATAATCACGGAATCGTAAAACAGGGCTTAAAAATTTTTCGAAATAATACGGCCTGAACTCAAAACATACATTCAAAATATCAATACTCAAAATACGAGTTGACTCAAACTCATATAAAACAGGTAACGACAATTCTAAATTCAAATATAGATCCCCAATACATAAAAACACGGGGCATCCCACGATTCAATACATAATATAAGTAGACTGGTACTCAAGGAAACGGGGATCGACCAGCTGGCGCTCCACTCTGTCCAGCTTGGTTACCTGAAGATCCAGCAAATGGGTAACACAGACCCAAACAACACAAAAGAAGGAAAACAAATACGAGGTTAAGCCTCATAACGAAGAGCTATCAAAACAGCTAATTATGCAACATGCTATAATCGATGCTATGAAATGCATGAGGGCTATCAAGGATCGGATAGCTAGACCAGTGTATCAACTGGCAAATCATCTCAGTCATCCTCTATACATGCACAGTGTATCAACCGGGGAAATAATCGGTCTGTGATCTTCAGAGCCCATCAGCCCATCAGCCCATCACAGCTCGGTGGTAGACACTCGAATCTGATAGTCACCACTCCGAAGCGTTGGACTTTTCAGGCACAACTCATCAGTCGGCCAGTCGCAACGTGGCTTTCAATCAGGTCATCAATTAAATCTGTCAATCAGGCTCAAGATGTATGCATGTTTGTCAATTCAATATTCAATGCACAATGCACACAATTCAATACGTGAAAACAGAATGTAAAACTCAATCAATTCACAAGCTGTACCACGTAAATCACAGAATCATATCAGTAGATTTCACAACATCAATCACAGCCATGTTCACGCTCAAAGCTGCTAAATCTGCTCAATTCGTACCTTCAACAGTTGATTCTACCTCAACAGATAATTACCAAGGAACGGCAGTTTCCTCCTGCACAATTCTACCCTTCGCTGATCACGTCCAACCACCACGAAGTTCCTGGAAGCTGAAATCTGTACAAGGCATCTCATTCTTAGTTCATATCTAACTCAAATCTGAACCTCAACATACAAATTCCTACGGCCAAGAATTCGAATCCAGTTCTACCTCTAAAAAAAGTACTAACAATCCATACTAAGCTTAGAAAAGTAGGAATTACTTACCCAGAAGCTGAAACCAGCGGAATAACTATCAAATTCCACTGTACGAAGAAACCAGCAACTTCACGATCCTATCTAAGGTCTTTCTACAGCCTCAAATGTGTAACAATCGATAGAGCAACTCGCAAGGAATCCAGCGCCACCAAGTTCACTCAAAACAACGGCGGGAAGCGACGGAGAAAAGTCACGGTGAACAGTAGCTAACGAGGGTTTCAAAGATAGAGATAAGAGATATCGGGTGAAAAATAATCTAAGTGTTGCTCAACACTTCTCCTTATAAATCCCCATGCAACAGCTGCTGTTCTAAAATAATCAGACGACGGGAACAGTAGATATCTTACGACTCATGTTTCCTTCAACAAAATCAGCAGCAGCAACCAGACGTTGCATTTCTCTTCGCAAACCAAAACGACGCCGCATCAACTAATCGAAACGATGTCGCAGCGCTCCATCAGCTGATACCAAATTCTGTCAAAACAACCAACGACTGGTTGCGCTCAATAATCAAAACGACGACGTAAAGAATACGTCAGCATCGCTGCCAACAGCAGACGCAACCAACAGCTGGTAACAAATTCCTCACAACTGGTACCAGACGCAATCCCCAAAACGCTGCATTTCAACTTATCAAAACGACATCGCGTTGCTCCCACGACTTGTTCCTCAAATCAGCAGCTGGTCATTCAGCTGGGACAATTCCTCACAACGCAACAGCTGATAACGCTACGATCCAGCAGTCAACACCAAAAGGTTGACCAACACGTGTCGCTTTCTCGTTAAATCTCGCACCCAAAGCAACTACTGCCAGCAGCAACCTCTTCAAATGCAACTACTGATTTCCAATTTCTACCAGCTGCGAGCTACAGTACCACTGACTCGCGTTGGATTCTGAAATACTCTACAACTGGTTTTTTGCATTAGCGCTACATCTGGTCTCACCAAAAAGACGGCGTATTAATCTCCTGCGATTCAAAATACACGCTGCAACTGGATTCCACCACCTACCAGCTTCTAACTCAAAATACCAAAATTACGAAAACTTCCAACAATTAATCTCTTCTAATCTCAGATGAATTCGATTAATCACTAATCTACAATCTGATTCCTCACATTCTCCCCACCTTAAGATATTTCGTCCTCGAAATCAAAGGCAAACTCAAGGAAATATTCAATCAATACATTCAAATCAAACACAATCATCTAACCAAACTCGAAGCAAAGAATCAGAATTTACCTGGAAATTCACACTATCAGTGCTCAAACTGCTGAGGCCAATCCTGCCTCATCTTCTCCTCAACTTCCCAGGTTGCTTCCTCTCGGCCATGCTTACTCCATTGGACCATCACCAACGGAATCACTTTGTTCCTCAGCTGCTTCTACTTCCGATCCAAAATCTGTACTGGATATTCAACATAGATCAAGGCTGAATCCAGCTCAACTTCGTCGGTTCTCAACACATGGGACGGATCTGGCTCGTATTTTCTCAAAATTGACACATGAAAGACATCATGCATCGCTGCCAACTCATCAGGCAGTCTCAATCGATAAGCCAACTGTCCAATCCGCTCGATAATCTCAAAGGGACCAACGAATCTAGGAGCTAATTTGCCTTTAAATCTGAAGCGCATCACGCTTTTGAACGGAGAAACTTTGAGAAATACTCGATCGCCAACCTCAAACTCTAACAGTCGACGTCTATGGTTAGCATAGCTGGTAATCTATCTTGTGCAGCCTTCATTCTACTTCAAATCAATTCAATCTGGTCTTTCATATGCTGCACAAACTAAGGGGTAGAAAGTTGTCTCTCACCAACTTCTTCCCAACAAATCGGAGATCTGCATTTTCGACTATACAACGCCTCAAATGGAGCCATCTCGATAGTCACCTGGTAGCTGTTATTATACGAAAACTCAACCAACGACAAAGAATCCTGCCAGCCACCACTGAATCCATCACAACTGCTCGCAGCATATCCTCTAAAGTCTGGATGGTCCGCTCAAACTGACCATCTGTCTGTGGGTGATAGGCTGTAATATAAAAAATATAAAAAATATATAGATAAGAACCATCTGTCTGTGGGTGATATTACTAACTATAACTCTGTCAGATCTGAATTTCCTGAAATACTAAATATAAAAAATACTTTGTTCTGGTCTGAATCCCGAAATCTGATAAATAATATCTGATATTCTGAATAGATTCTATATCCAAATCTGAGTCTGTTCTCATCTGATAAGTTCTTATCTAAAACTGGCATACTTGACCCGATGTGAGGATTGAGAAATTCGAATAGTGATTAATCAGTTTTGCATAGGATTAGTCATGAGATTTTGGGGATTTCGAATTTTAGATTTTGAAGAATTGTAGTGAAGTTTGGTTTGTGAAGTTCAGACTTCTGGACTTGGAGTGTTTTGGTTGAATCGAGTTTCAGATTTTGGTGTTTTTCGGTATTTCAGCTGTTGGTAGCAGCTGGAGGTATAGATGTCAACGAGGGTCAACGGTACTGTTAGCACGAGGATGTGTCCAGCAATAGCGTGTTGGTCCACCCAGCAGAGTTGAATGCTGGTGTTGTAGCGCAAAACAGCTGTTGCTATTGCAAGAGATTTGTTCAGCTGTGGGGTAACGCTGGCAGATGTGAGTGTGTAGGAACCAGCTGTTGGTTTCGTTAGAGTAGTCTTAGCGGGTAACGAAACTACGTCGTTTGGATAAGTTGGAACGACAGCGTTGGGTGTAACGCTTTGTGTCAGCTGTTGGTTGTGTTGGTCATCAGCTGTTGCCAGCGATGGTGACATGTTCCTCTATGACTTTGTTTGAGATAGCTAGCGTGTTCAGCTGTTGGTCGATGGGAGAGAGAGATTTGCTGGCAGCTGAGGAAGTGATGCTACGTCGTTTTGATATTATTTTAGATTCAGCTGTTGGTCGTTTTGAGTAGTAGATCTGTTCTCAGTCTATTGGATGCTGCGGTCGTCGTTTCGGACATGTTCCTCTATGACTTTGTTTGAGATAGCTAGCGTGTTCAGCTGTTGGTCGATGGGAGAGAGAGATTTGCTGGCAGCTGAGGAAGTGATGCTACGTCGTTTTGATATTATTTTAGATTCAGCTGTTGGTCGTTTTGAGAGAGATCTGTTCTCAGCTATTGGATGCTGCGGCGTCGTTTCGATTAGTTGGTACGGCGTCGTTTGATGTTGTGTAATGGAAGTGCAACGTCTGTTGGTGTCGGCTGTTCCCGTTGAGAAGAAACGTTGGATTCAGTTGTAAGATTTCTACTGTAGCATTACCTGACGTCTGATTTAGGGGAACAGCAGCTGTTGTATGGAGATTTATATATATAAGTGTTGAGCGACACTTAGAGCATTTTCCACCCGATATTTCTTATCTTCCTCTTCGAAACCCTCGATAGCTACTGTTCATCCTAACATTGCTTCCCTAGATTTCTGCCGATTCCAGCCGTTGTTTTGAACGATATTGGTGGCGCTGAACTCCTTTTGAGTTGCTCTTTCGATTAATGCTAGCCTGGAGGTCTGAATCGACTTGAGGAAGAGAGGCGAAGTAGCTGTGTTGTTCGAACATCTTCCGTGGATTTAGCCTGACCAGATTTCAGCAGTTGGATTTGTGTTCCAGGAGCCTTCTGCCGTGGTTGAGGAAGCCAGGAGAAAGCTGATTTGCACGGGTTGAGGATTTTCGTGCCTTTGGTAAATTTGTTGAGGTAGACTTAGCAGCGAGGTACGAATTGGAGCAGCTCTTAACAGCCTTGAGCATGATCATGGCTATATTTCATGTTATGAAATCTGTTTGACTGCTGTTGTGTGTTACGTGAAGCAGACTTGATGAGTTGATTGATTGTATGTTCTGTTTTGCGTAAATTGTGCATGTAGAAATCAGATTTGAATTTCTTGACATTCATGCATACATCTTGAGCCTTCTGATTGATTTATAACCTGATTGAGAGCCACGTTGTGACCGACAGACTGATGAGTCGTGCCTGAAAGGTCCAACGCTATCATTGGAGTGGTGAGCGACTGAGTGTCGTTTTGGAATACCACCGAGCTGTGATGGGCTGACGGGCCTTGAAGATCACGGACCGATGATTTCACTGGTTGATACACTGTGTGGGTATAGATGCTCGACTTGAGTTGATTTGCCAGTTGATACACTGGTCTTGATTACCGAATCCTTGACAGCCTCATGCATTTCATAACTTGATTTATAGCATGTTGCATGATTTGCTGTTTTAGATGGCTCTTCGTACTGAGGCTTGACCTCGTATTTGTTTTCCTGCTTTTGTGTTTCTTGGGTCTGTGTTGCCCATTTTCAGGATCTTCAGGTAACCAGGCTGGACAGAGTGGAGTGCCAGCTAGTCGATCCCCACTCCCTTGAGTCCCATTTTATTATTGTATTATGTATTGAACCAGGGGATGCCCTGTGTTTGTATGTATTTGGGGATCTGTATCTGATTTGAGATTTAATGTTACCTGTATGGCTTGAGTTTGATTCAACCCGTATTTTGATTATTGATACTTTGAATGACGATTTGAGTTCAGGCCCAAATTATTTCGAAAATTTTTAAGCCCTGTTTTTACGCTTCCGTGATTATGTGCTTAATTGTACGGTAATCTTTGTTGATTAGCACGGGGCCTGACATTTTTGGTATCAGAGCTTAAACTGGAGTAAGCTCGTCCTCTTTTGATCACACTCGAGTCTAGGCACAGAGTTTTGATTTGATTTTTGATTGACTCTGTGGCTTATGTGATTATATTATCTGTCTCTTTGATATCTGCTATTAGTCTTACCTTGAGAATTGTTTAGATGCCGCCGAGGAGAGATAGAGGTAGGACAACTAGACGTACCGCAGAGGAGTCTAGGGCCTCGGATAGTGATGAGGGCAATCAGCAAGTTGAGGATGTTACGAGATAGATAGGCGAGATGGAGCTAGTCTTAGCTATGTTAGCGGACGAACCCTCCGACTTTTGCTGCTGCTGAGGGTGGTGCGTTGGCCAAGAGTTGGCTAGTGCAGATGGAGGAGCTGTTTGATACTTTGCAGTACGCTCCTGAGAAGAGATTGAAGCTAGCGGTGTTGCAGTTGAGAGATAATGCGTAGCGCTGGTGAAGAGGTACTTCCCGTATCTTGCGTGAGAGTGGGGCTGTGATTACTTGGGAGAGCTTCTGTGTCGCGTTCCGGCTGGAGTATACCCCGGAGTCCTACTACAGCAGTCGAGAGCGCGAGTTTGATAATCTGAATCAAGGGAATATGAAGGTGGCCGAGTATGCCAGACAGTTCTCTTTGCTCTTGATGTACGTCCCCCATGTAGCCAACCAGGAGAGGACTTATGTTGTCTGGTTCTCCTGCGACTTATGTTGATGCTGTGAATATAGCGGTAGACATTGAGGAGAGTTTGTTGGAGGCAGAGGCTCCGATTCAGCCGACGTCTGGACGTGCTTTTCAGCCAGTGCAGAGTATGTCGCAATCGTTCCAATCTCCTCAAGGGTCACAGCAATCGAATCGTCAATAGTTTAGACCTCGAGGGAAGCAGTTCAAGAAGAAGGCGAATTCGAGTTCCTCTGGTTCTATGAGTTCTGGTACCAGTGGTTCTGGCAGTATGTCTTGTGGACAGTGCGGGGGGAAGCATCCGACTTCGCAGTGTCATGGAGTTCAGGGGTCTTGCCGTAACTGCGGACAGCCTGGACACTATGTTAGAGTGTGTCCTTTGTTGAGGGGATAGACTTCGGTTCCTTCGCAGCAGGGTTCGACTGGTGGTTCTTCACAGATACCGCAGTTTTTTGTTCCGACCCAGCGATCTGGATTTCAACCCCATGAACCGTCTAGGGTTGGAGGATCTTCTAGACTCAGTTTCAAATACCGCAGCAGGCCCGGGTGAATGATTTGTCGGGGGAGCAGGTTGAGGAGACACCTGGTATGTTTATCGCAGGTACATGTTCTATCTTTGATTTTCCTGCGAGAGTTTTAATTGATACAGGAGCGTCACACTCCTTTGTTTCTGCATGGTTTGTGCATGAGTGTGGGTTGAGAGTTATCCCACTGTGTGATGTCGTATCTGTATCTACTCCTGCTGGTGTCTGGGTGATGTCCCGTGAGATCGTGGTGTATAGTGTGATTCGATTTCATCAGAACGTGCTAGTGGCTAATCTGATTGTCTTGGAGATGAGGGATTTTGATTGCATCTTGGGAATGGATGTGTTGTCTAGCTATAAGGCTACTGTTGACTGTTTCCATGGTGTGGTGAGATTTCGCCCCGATTCGGATGAGAAGTGGGATTTTTACGGCACGGATTCGAGGTCAAAGATTCCACTAGTGTCTGCCATGGAGATGTTTAGTCTGTTATCGTTGGATAATGCTGGATTTATGATCTATGCGCTTGACGTTTCCCAAGAGTCACGACTGGAGTTGAGTGACATCCCGATCGTCCGAGAGTTTCCCGACGTGTTTCCGGATGAGATTCCTGGATTCCCTCTGATATGTGAGATCGACTTCGGTATCGAGTTGGTGCCCGGTACAACCCCGATTTCTAGAGCTCAGTATCGGTTGGCGCCAACAGAGTTGAAGGAACTCAAGGAACAGTTGAGAGACCTTCTGGAGAAAGGCTTCATCAGATCGAGTATGTCGCCTCGAGGAGCTCCGATTCTTTTTTTGAAGAAGAAGGATGGATCTATGAGGATGTGCGTGGATTTCCGACAGTTGAACAAAGAGACGGTGAAGAACAAGTATCCTTTGCCGAGGATTGATGACTTGTTCGATCAGTTTCAAGGATCGATGGTGTACTCGAAGACTGATTTGCACTCTGGCTATCACCAGTTGCGGATTAGAGACGCTGTGTGGCGAAGACAGCTTTTCGGATGAGATATGGGCATTATGAGTTTCTTGTGATGCCGTTTGGGTTGACGAATGCCCCAACTGTTTTCATGGATTTGATGAATCGCGTCTTTAGCGAGTACATCGATCGGTTCGTGATGGTCTTCATAGATGATATCTTGGTGTATTCGAGAAGTTTGAGAGAGCATAAGGAGCATCTAAGATTGGTGTTGCAAAGATTGAGAGACTCGCAGTTGTATGCCAAATTCAGCAAGTGTGAATTTTGGCTAGATAGAATTATCTTCTTGGGTCATGTGATTTCAGCGCAAGGAATTTCGGTGGATCCGAGTAAGGTCGAAGCAGTTCTTAACTGGGGGAGACCTAGGAATGTTTCTGAGATCCGTAGTTTCTTGGGATTGGCTGGCTATTACAGACGTTTCATCGAGAAGTTCTCCTCGATAGCTAGGCCTATGACTCAGAAGGATAGGAAGTTCGTATGGACTGACGAGTGCGAGTCTAGATTTCTGACGTTAAAGGAGAAGTTGACTACTGCTCCTGTTTTGGATTTACCGTCTGGACCTGGAGGATTTTTTGTATGCTCCGATGCTTCTCTGAATGGATTGGGATGTGTTCTGATGCAGAACGGGTACGTGATTGCATATGCATCTCGACATTTGAATCCTCACGAGACGTGGTACCTCGTCCATGATTTAGAATTGGCTGCGATTGTGTTTGCCTTGAAGATTTGGCGACACTATTTGTATGGTGAAGAGTTTGTGGTGTATACCGACCACAAGAGTTTGAAATATATCTTCACTCAGTCAGAAATGGATTGGGATGTGTTCTGATGCAGAACGGGTACGTGATTGCATATGCATCTCGACATTTGAATCCTCACGAGACGTGGTACCTCGTCCATGATTTAGAATTGGCTGCGATTGTGTTTGCCTTGAAGATTTGGCGACACTATTTGTATGGTGAAGAGTTTGTGGTGTATACCGACCACAAGAGTTTGAAATATATCTTCACTCAGTCAGATTTGAATATGAGGCAGCGTCGTTGGATGGATTTGCTCAAGGATTTTAACTGTGAGATTCAGTATTAGCCTGGACGGATGAACTCAGTGGCCGATGCTTTGAGTAGGAAAACCCATCCTGATATGTTAGCATCTTTGAGTGTCTCGAGAGTCTACGAACAGTTGAGTACTTCTGGTTGGATATTTCAGCCGGGTGATCAGTACTTCTTGGTTTCTTCGATTCGGGTTGAACCGTAGATTGTGAGTGACATTAGGGAAGCGCAGAGGACTGATCCCTATATCCATGAGTTGAGGATTAAAGCCCGAAGTGGTCAGTCTGATGATTTTTCTGTTGCTTCTGAAGGGTGTCTGAGATTTCGAGGGAGATTGGTGGCTCCGAACCTAGTCGACTTGAAAGAAACTATCATGAATGAAGCGCATTGTAGTCGGTACAGTGTGCATCCGGGCGAGAGGAAGATGTACCATGCCTTGAAGTCTCACTACTGGTGGGCAGGTATGAAGAGCGACATTTCTGGTTTTGTTGCTAAGTGTTTGAATTGCCAGAAGGTCAAGGCTGACAGGATGAGACCTGGTGGATTGCTGTAGAGTTTAGAAGTGCCTCAATGGAATTGGGAGCACATCGCCATGGATTTTGTGACTCATTTACCTCGATCGAATAGGGGATGCGATGCGATTTGGGTGGTGATTGACTTTCAAAGTCAGCCCATTTCATTCCCTATGATGTGAGGTGTTCGATGAAGAAAATGGCAAAGTTATACATCGACCATGTGGTTAGATTGCACGAAGTGCCTGTTTCGATAGTTTCAGATAGAGATCCAAGGTTCACATCTCGTTTTTGGAAGAGTTTGCAAGCAGCGATGGGTTCGATATTGGCTATGAGTACAGCCTATCACCCATAGATAGATGGTCAGTCTGAGCAGACCATTCAGACTTTAGAAGATATGCTGCGTGCAGTGGTGATGGATTTCAATGGTGGCTGGCAGGATTCCTTGTCCTTAGTCAAGTTCTCGTATAACAACAGCCACCAAGTGACTATCGGGATGGCTCCATTTGAAGCTTTGTATGGTCGCAAGTACAGATCTCCAATCTGTTGGGAAGAGGTTGGTGAGAAACAGCTTTCTATTCCTGAGTTTGTGCAGCATATGAAAGATCAGATTGATTTGATTCTGAGTAGGATGAAGGCTGCACAAGATAGATTTACCAGCTATGCTAACCGAAGACGTCGACCGTTAGAGTTTGAGGTTGGCGATCGTGTGTTTCTTAAGATTTCTCCTTTCAAGAGTATTATGAGATTCAGATTTAACGGCAAATTGGCTCCTAGATTCGTTGGTCCTTTTGAGATTGTTGAGCGGATTGGACAGTTGGCTTATAGATTGAGGCTGCCTGATGAGTTAGCAGCGATACATGATGTTTTTCATGTGTCAATGTTGAGGAAATATGAGCCAGATCCTTCCCATGTTTTGAGAACCGACGAAGTTGAGCTGGATTCTGCCTTGAGTTATGTTGAATATCCAGTGCAGATTCTAGATAGGAAGGAGAAACAGTTGAGGAACAAGTTATTTCCGTTGGTGATGGTCCAATGGAGCAAGCATGGCCGAGAAGAAGCAACCTGGGAGGTTGAGGACAAGATGAAACAAGACTGGACTCATCTATTTGAGCAATGATAGTGATAATTACAGGTAAATTCTAAGCTTTGATTCGAGTTTGCTTAGTTGTTTGTGTTTCGATTTGAATGTTTGATTGTTTTTGCCCCTGTGTTTGCCTTTGATTTCGAGGATGAAATCTCTTAAGTTGGGGAGAATGTGAGGATTGAGAAATTCGAATAGTGATTAATCAGTTTTGCATAGGATTAATCATGAGATTTTTGGGATTTCGAATTTCAGATTTTGAAGAATTGTAGTGAAGTTTGGTTTGTGAAGTTCAGACTTCTGTACTTGGAGTGTTTTGGTTGAATCGAGTTTCAGATTTTGGTGTTTTTCGGTATTTCAGCTGTTGGTAGCAGCTGGAGGTTTAGATGTCAACGAGGGTCAACGGTACTGTTAGCACGAGGATGTGTTCAGCAGTCGCGTGTTGGTCAACCCAGCAGAGTTGACTGCTGGTGTTGTAGCGCAAAACAGCTGTTGCTATTGCAAGAGATTTGTTCAGCTTTGGGGTAACGCTGGCAGATGTGAGTGTGTAGGACCCAGCTGTTGGTTTCGTTAGAGTATTCTTATAGGGTAATGAAACTACGTCATTTGGATAAGTTGGAACGACAGCGTTTGGGTGTAACGCTTTGTGTCAGCTGTTGGTTGTGTTGGTCATCAGCTGTTGACAGCGATGGTGACATGTTCCTCTACGACTTCGTTTGAGATAGAGCGTGTTCAGCTGTTGGTCGATGGGAGAGAGAGATCTGCTGGTAGCTGAGGAAGTGATGCTATGTCTTTTGATATTATTTTAGATTCAGCTGTTGGTCGTTTTGAGAGAGATCTGTTCTCAGCTGTTGGATGTTGCGGCGTCGTTTCGATTAGTTGGTACGGCGTCGTTTGATGTTGTGTAATGGAAGTGCAACGTCTGTTGGTGTCGGCTGTTCCCGTTGAGAAGAAACGTTGGATTCAGTTGTAAGATTTCTACTGTAGCATTACCTGACGTCTGATTTAGGGGAACAACAGCTCTTGTATGGAGATTTATATATATAAGTGTTGAGCGACACTTAGAGCATTTTTCACCCAATATTTCTTATCTTCATCTTCGAAACCCTCGATAGCTACTGTTCATCCGAACATTTCTTTCCTAGATTTCTGCCGATTCCAGCCGTTGTTTTGAACGATATTGGTGGCGCTGAAATCCTTTTGAGTTGCTCTTTCGATTAATGCTAGCCTGGAGGTCTGAATCGACTTGAGGAAGAGAGGCGAAGTAGCTGTGTTGTTCGAACATCTTCCGTGGATTTATCCTGACCAGATTTCAGCTATTGGATTTGTGTTCCAGGAGCCTTCTGCCGTGGTTGAGGAAGCCAGGAGAAAGCTGATTTGCGCGGGTTGAGGATTGACGTGCCTTTGGTAAATTTGTTGAGGTATACTTAGTAGCGAGGTACGAATTGGAGCAGCTATTAACAGCCTTGAGCATGATCATGGCTATATTTCATGTTATGAAATCTGTTTGACTGCTTTTGTGTGTTACGTGAAGCAGACTTGATGAATTGATTGATTGTATGTTCTGTTTTGCGTAAATTGTGCATGTAGAAATCTGATATGAATTTCATGACATTCATGCATACATCTTGAGCCTTATGATTGATTTATAACCTGATTGAGAGCCACGTTGTGACCGACAGACTGATGAGTCGTGCCTGAAAGGTCCAACTCTATCAAACGGAGTAGTGAGCGACTGAGTGTCGTTTCGGAATACCATCGAGTTGTGATGGGCTGACGGGCCCCGAAGATCACGGACCGATGATTTTCCCGGTTGATACACTGTGTGGGTATAGAGGCTTGACTTGAGTTGATTTGCCAATTGATACACTGGTCTTGATTACCGAATCCTTGACAGCCTCATGCATTTCATAACTTGATTTATAGCATGTTGCATGATTTGATGTTTTAGATGGCTCTTCGTACTGAGGCTTGACCTCGTATTTGTTTTCCTGCTTTTGTGTTTCTTGGGTCTGTGTTGCCCATTTGTAGAATCTTCAGGTAACCAGGCTGGACAGAGTGGATTTCCAGCTAGTCGATCCCCACTCCCTTGAGTCCCAGTTTATTATTGTATTATGTATTGAACCAGCGGATGCCCTGTGTTTGTATGTATTTGGGGATCTGTATCTGATTTGAGATTTGATGTTACCTGTATGGCTTGAGTTTGATTCAACTCGTATTTTGATTATTGATATTTTTAATGACGATTTGAGTTCAGGCCCAAATTATTTCGAAAATTTTTAAGCCCTGTTTTTACGCTTCCGTGATTATGTGCTTAATTGTGCGGTAATCTTTGTTGATTAGCACGGGGCCTGACACCCGATAATTGAAATAATCCGACTTCCCAAATCTGATATTCTCTTTAACTGATACAATCGAATCTGGGTTGCTCTCATCTGATTTACTCGGATCTAGTCTGGATCTGAATATACTGTTACCAAATCTCTCGGATCTGAATATTTCTCTTTCTTGCTAAGTACCATTACTCACTGTCCAGATCTGATTCTTAAAATTCAGTTCTTATCTTATTTTCATTATCACCAAAACTTATAAATTTTATCATAGCACTTTGTTCTCAAGGAATCATTCTCAATTTTCAGCTTACTCAACTCCGTTTGTAAACCGTCAGTTTCCCCAAGCTGAGCAAAACTTGGTTTAGCTGAACTATTTTTCAAACCTCCGTTTTCAGCCTTAATTTCCTCGAATGTTTAAGTTTTCTGTACTCATGGACCATCTCATTTAGTGCGGTGATGAGGTCCTCACGTGTAAATTCACTATTTGAGAAATCAAATACCTCATCATCAGTAGTTTGGTTCACCATCAAGCAGTGCACTTCTTCCTTCTCACTCTCACTTGATGAGCTGATTTGAGTTGTTTTAGACTCTGAGTCCGCCCATTTGCTGTTGCTCTCCTCAGCAACAAGTACCTTTCTGTCATTCTTTTTGTGACCTTTTATCATATTTGTTCTTTCTTCTTTATGTGGACCGCTTATCATCTTTCTTAGGTCTGTTGCAATCAGCTGCAAAATTCCCTGGTCCGCCACAATTATAAAAATTTTGATCAGTAGAAATCTTTTCAGATTTATGTGCATTGTTATAATTAAAAGAAGGGTTTTGTGATCTTCTCATAAATTTCCCAAACTTCTTTACGAAGAGGGACATTGCGTCGTTGCTGATTTGCTCTGCTGACTTGCTTGGTGAGTTCTGTTCTGAAGTTGTAGCAAAAAGAGCCTTTGTGGGTTGTGAGGTTGATGGCTCAGCCTCTGATCTGGTTTCCAGCTTGAACTCATAATTTTTAAGATTGGCAAACAGATCATGGAGTTCCATCTTGTTCAGATCTTTTGATTCTTGCATTGCCATCGTCTTCACGTCCCATTCCCTTGGCAGTGCTCTCATCACTTTAAGAGCCAGTTCTCTATTGTTGTACTCCTTTCCAAGGCTTGTAGGCTCAATCACGACAGATCTGAATAGCTCGTCGAATTCGGTCATGGTCTCTCCTTCTCTCATCTTGATTGACTCATACTTCTGCTGGGCAACAGTCAGCTTATTTTCTTTCGTCTCATCGTTGCCTTCGCAGATTTCAGTCAGCTTTTCCCAGATCTCTTTTGCAGTAGCGCAGGTCTTTATTTTGCTGAACATATTTTTGTCCAACGTCTTGTAGAGTATATCCTTTGCTACGTTATCCATATTTGCTTTCTTCTTATCTTCCGTTGTGTACTCAAATCTGGTCTTCTCTATCCATTGTGGAGCTCCAGCATTAATAGCCATGGCCGTGTTGGCCTTCTTGATCTTCATGGGTCCATCTGTTATGACAAACCACATATCATCATCCTGAGCTGCAATATGGGCTCGCATCCTGATCTTCCAATCATCATACTCCTCCTTAGAAAACATAGGAATCTTATTGTGTGAAGCAGACATATTTGAATATAAGCACAGAATATCAGACTGCTCAATAACTGAGATGACAAGGCTCTGATACTAATTGATAGGATCAATAGGATTGACAGTAGAAACAAAATAAGTCCACGAGTTCAGAAGCGGGGAGGGGGGGTTGAATGAACTCCTTTGATTTTTCTATTTCAAATCCTTTTAAAAACGATTTTACAAGCCTGTGCTCAACTCAAATCTGAATGACCAGCTTAGAGGTTCTCGGTTCTAATCTTTTTTCTTGGTTAACAATATAGTGCGGAAATAAACCGATTAAACAGTGAACAGTAAGAAAATAACGATGCAAGTAATTAAATAGAGAGAGTCAAGAGTTTGTTTCTGGAAGTTCGGATCTTAAAATCCTACGTATCCCCTTCTTTCTTTTCAGGAAGGTTCCACTAGAATACTTTGATGGTTACAGCATCTGCAAGCACCCACTCACTTAAGCCTCGCTTAAAGTGAACTCCTAGCAACCAAATACAAGACAGACTTCTCTGATGATTACAAACAAAAGTATTTTAGAACTGCTTCAAGTAGCAAGTTCTTTACAGACTTTGATATGAATATTTCAACGAATACAAAACAAATAGAGTTTGTAAAACTTCTGGTTTCTTGAACAATAAGATTATTTGGCTAATGTCAACCAGAAGGAAATCTCGAAGGTTAATTTCCGATTAAGAACTGAAAAGCTTCAAGGACTGTTCTTCCAGATTGAGAGCTGGGATATCAAAATAGATTGAGACTGGAAAGATTTTATCCCGAGAGTTCGAAGAAGAAGAGCTTGAAAGTCAGGAATGTCTGGAGAGCTTTTCTGCTTGAACCTCTTTAGCTATATAAATATATCCATCTTCAACGGTCATTAAATGAGCCAGTAGACACAAACCTTGTTTGAAAATATTTATCGTACTGAGCATTAATTGCGCCATTAATGCTGTGTTGAAGTTTTTCTGCTGTTGTCAGAGCTTAGTAGACTTTAGCCAAAAATGGTAAACATCGACTGTACCAACTCTGCGTTCTGTATGATATTCTCTAAATGGCTCTGATCTTGAATATCTTTAATCCAATTTGTCTTAAAGGCTTTAAACTCTTTAATCTTGATCGTTGAATCATCTGGAACAAATATCTGTTAAGATCTGAAGCTGTGATCTGAATCTGTTTCTGAGCTGAAATCTTCTTTGGCTCTAAGCTGAAATCAGCTCTAAGCTGTTTCGTATATAAGCTTCAAGATCTTTCTCCTTTACGAATTTTCCCTTTTTCTATCTTTATCCATATCTTTGTCTGATCTGAAATATCTCTCTACGAATAACATCAGTTTTTGCTGCTGCTGAGATCTGAACTGCAAAAGACAATCAAAACGATTACTAACCCTGTTCTGTTCCTTAGAAGCCTCTGATCTGGTCTGATCTGTAGAATAAGCCTCTGAGCTGAACTGAATGGGCTTTGATATGAAACACTCTGATATGATCTATTACGCTCTGATCTGATCTGTTATATAACCCTCTGAACTGAACTGAAAATATTCTGTCCGGATCTGACTCGCTCTGATCTAATCTGATATAAAAACCTCTGAACTAATCTAATACGCTTTGATTTGAGTTGTTCTGATCTAATCTGTAAGAGACACCTAATCAGTTAAGTCCTTAACCAGATTTCTTATAGTCCGAATCTGATAGCCTTTTATTCAGTTCTTTATCTTGTTTGTGTTATCACCAAAACTTATAATTTTATCTTAACACTCGGGGCATTCCCCGGCACAGACTCAATGACACTGTATATATAAATATATAGCTGGGACCCTCTATCAGCCTCTAAGGGCACCGCTTGCTGACGCACCTCCTGGGCCAGTTGAAGAATCAGGGAAACCTGAATGGCACACAAACAACCAAAAATCCCCGGAGGGACAGGGGTCAAACCCCAGTACGGAGAGAAACAGAAACAGCAAGTAGACAATATGCAATGCATGATGATAGGAGGAATAAAAGAATAGCTCAACATCTGGTGATCAAACCGACATGATACACGGGAACAAAACAGCCAACCAGCTGGAGACTTGAATCAAAGAGATCACGGAGCCCAAGGAAGCAGCACCCCTGCTGAAATCAACAAGCAGTGGCCACAAGACATGTGAGAGCATGATTGCTATCCACTCGTCTCAACACGCAGTACCAGAAGCAACATTATAATATCTCAACTTGCTGGTGCCCGCAAGCTCATGAGAGTGTGGTAGCTATCCACTCACATAGCCGAAACAATCAGAATAGCAGGGAGAAGAGGAGCACGGTAGCTAGCCGATCGTCCTCAAATACCGAGAGCTTCTTTGTACTAACAGAACAACAACAACAAAACGTCTAACAAGAGATATAAGCTCAACATGAAATGCAAGTACACAGGAAAAAACAACTTGCAATAAATAACAAGGTACACAAGCAAGCAATAGCATAACATAGTACACAAACATACTGCACAGCATACCAGCACACATACAGTTACATCCATGCCAATCTCAAAGCTGTAACATAAGCTCACATCCGTACCTTACGCAGATCTTGGCACAATACCTCAGCACAGCTTACATCTTAACGTCAAAACACGTTTACCCAGCTCCTCTCAAGTATTTGACGAGAAATCAAGGCAAAAAACACAAGAGAGACTCTAATCTGAACTGGAGCTCAACTCTGCCGGAAATCGTGAAACCCAACTCATGCAGCTCCTCAATGACTATCTCGGTCCGGCCTCCTACCGACTCCAAACTGGTACAAGAACGTAGGCGTCAAAGAGTGGTTTCCAACCAAGGTAACCTCACTCAAATCTGACCAACGAAACTCCGAAAATCGGAAGAAGAATATATCTGGTGAACAGTAGCATGAGAGTTTGGATAATATCTGTCGGGGTACTCGGGAGAGGATAAGGATATGTGTGATGTAAAATAACTAAGTGTTGGTCAACACTTATATATATACTCCCAGTTAAAGTTACAGTAAAGTCAAACCCACCTCGGACTTCTCCACTGTAGCAGCTCAGGTACGCAGACGTAAAACCAGATCGTGGACCTTAGACCAGCTCAGAGCACCCAGCACATCTTTAAGCTGGATCCAGCTCGCACAACACAGAAAATCCCAAAGCTGATCGCCCGTAAGCTGGTGTCCCCCAAGACCAGATCGTGCAGAAACCAGATCAGCACAAAAAAGCAGTCCAGCCAAGAGCTATCCCCTCAGACCAGCTCAGGCTTGATCTGATCTAAAACAAACCTGAAGGTTACCAACAACATACACCAAATTCTCCTAAGTTGATCGCTAAACAATTCACAAGATATAATCCAGCTTAGCGCTCACTTGCTATCCAGCTCGGGACTAATCTTCCCAACCAGTTCACACCAAAATTGGTCTTGGTTAAACCTCAAAACCCACCAGCAGACCTGTAAGCTGGTACCGGATTACACTAGACTTAGAACAGCTTACCTCAACCAGCTCCAACTATCAATGCTTAAAACCATACTTCAACTCAAAGATAATCTACACTGAAACCCGAACAGCTTGTAAAATCAGTTTGATATGAGAACTTGGACCAGCACGCATCTAAGCTGATCTCTTCATGAGCAGCTTACCAAGCTGAAGTATCTCTTATGGGTAAAACAAAAATCTGATCTGGTTAACTCGTTAATTACCATCTAATAATTTCAGTCCTCACATTCTTCCCCTCTAGAAAAAGGATTTCGTCCTCGGAATCAAACCACAACTACAGACCAGAACTGAAAGAATACCAGGAAAGATTTAAAGTTGAAATATACAACCATCCAGTACTCTTCAATGCCTTCCAAGAAGTCACTAACCAAGAGTACAAATTCTCAAAATACAAGCCAGCTAGAAAAAGATTACCTGGGTCAATACTGCGTATATTCAAACAGATGAGGCCATTCATGTCTCATCTTATCTTCTACCTCACAGGTAGCCTCTTCTCTATCATGCTTGCTCCACTGAACCAATACCAACGGAATGGTCTTGTTTCTCAATTGTTTCTCCTTCCTATCCAGAATCTGCACTGGATACTCAACATAGCTCAAATTGATCCAGCTCAATTTCATCGGTCCTTAACACATGGGAAGGATCTAGCTCATATTTACTCAACATCGACACATGAAACACGACATGCATCGCTGCTAACTCAACAGGCAGCTGCAAACTACACGCCAAAGATCCAATCCTTTTGATAATATCAAACGGTCCAAAGAATCTTAGAGCTTATTTACCCTTGAGCCTAAATCTCATCACGCTCTTGAAAGGAGAAACTCTCAAAATACTTGATCACCAACTTGAAACTCTAAAGTCCTACACCTTCTGTTAGCATAGCTAGCTTGACTATCTTGGGTAGCTTTCATTCTACTCCGAATCAGCTCAATCTGATCCTTCATATGCTGCAAAAACTCAGTAGTAGACAACTGTTTCTCTCCAAATTCTTCCCAAAAAATCGACGATCTGCACTTCCTACTGTTAGCATAGCTAGCTTGACTATCTTGGGTAGCTTTCATTCTACTCCGAATCAGCTCAATCTGATCCTTCATATGCTAGCAAAAACTCAGTAGTAGACAACTGTTTCTCTCCAAATTCTTCCCAAAAAATCGACGATCTGCACTTCCTACCGTACAAATCTTCGAATGGTGCCATCCCAATAATTACTTGGTAGCTGTTATTATACGAAAACTCTACCAAAGATAAAGAATCTTGTCAGCCACCACTGAAATCCATAACAACAGCTCGCAGAATGTCCTCCAAAGTGTGTATGGTCCTATCGGATTTGCCATCTGTCTGAGGATGATACGTTGTACTCATAGCCAATCTTGAACCCATTTATGCTTGCAAACTCTTCCAAACTCTAGAAGTAAATCTTGAATTTGTATCATACACTATCGATACAGGCACTCCATGCAATCTAACCACATGGTCAATGTACAGTCTCGCCATCTTCTTCATAGAACACATCTTATATTGTAAGGAATGAATTAGGCTGACTTAGAAAGCCTGCCAATCACCACCAAAATCGCATCACAACCTCTGCTAGATTGAGGTAAGTGGGTTACAAAATCCATTGCAACATGCTCCCAATTCCACTTAGGCACTTCTAAACTCTGCAGCAATCCACCAGGTCTCATCCTCTCGGCCTTGACATGTTGTAAATTCAAACATCTTTCCACAAATCCAGAGATATCATTCATCATGCCTTCCCACCAATAGTGAAATTTCAAGGCATGGTATATCTTCTTCTTGCCCGGATGTACACTGTAACGGCTACAATGGGCTTCGCTCAAGATAGTTTCTTTCAGTTCTATCAGATTCGGAACCACTAATCTACCACGAAATCTCAGACATCCATCAGGAGCAACAGTAAAATCATCTGGCTGACCATTCTGGGCTTTAATCCTTAGCTCATGGATGTATGGGTCAGTCCTTTGTTCCGCTCTAATGTCTGCCACAATCTGTGGTTCGACCTGAAAAGAAGAAACTACAAAATACTCATCATCCGGCTGAAAACGGCATCCAGAAGTCCCCAAATGCTCATGGACTTTCGATATACTCAAAAATGTTAGCATCACTTGTTGAGCCTTCCTACTCAAGGCATCTTCCACTAAGTTCATGCGTCCAGGCTGATATTGAATCCCACAGTCAAAATCCTTGAGTAACTCCATCCAACGATGCTGCCTCATGTTCAAATCTGACTAAGTGAAGATGTACTTCAAGCTCTTGTGGTCGGTGTACACCACAAATTTCTCACCATACAGATAGTGACGCCAAATCTTCAGAGCAAAAATGATGCTGCCAATTCTAAGTCATGAACGAGGTATCTAGTCTCATGAGCTTTCAACTGTCGAGACGCATAAGCTATCACTCGCACGTTCTGCAAACCACTCAGAGAAGCATCGAAAACACACCACAAAACCACCAGAACCCGAAGTTAAAGCCAACACAGGAGGAATAGTCAACTTCTCCTACTCACACTCATCTGTCTAGATAAATCTCTTATCTTTCTGTGTCAACTGCGTAATCGGCCTGGCTGTAGAAGAAAATCCCTCGATGAAATACCTATAATAACCAGCCAAACCCAAGAAACTGCAGATCTCTGAAACATTCATAGGTCGCTCCCAGTTAAGAACTGCTTCAAACTTACTAGGATCTACTGAAATACCTTACGCAAAAATGACATGACCCAAAAAGATCATCCTGTCCAACCAAAATTCACACTTAGTGAACTTTGCATACAGCTGCGAGTCCCTCAGTGTCTGCAACACTAGTTTCAGATGCTCCTTATGCTCTCTATAGTTCCTTGAGTATACAAGAATGTCGTCTATAAAGACAATCACGAAACGGTCAATATACTCACTGACGACACAATTAATCAAATCCATGAAGACATCAGGGGCATTCGAAATCCAAACGGCATCACAAGGAATTCATAATGTCCGTAGCTAGTCAAAAATGCCATCTTCGCTACATCAGCGTCTCTAATCCGCAACTGGTGATACTCATTATCGCAAATCAATCTTAGAGTATGTTGCTGATCCCTGCAGCTAATCAAACAGATCGTCAATCCTCAGCAGCGGATACTTATTCTTCAATGTCGTTTTGTTCAGCTGTTGAAAGTCAACATACATTCTCATAGACCCATCCTTCTTCTTCACAAAGAGGATCGGAGCTCCACACGGTTGACATACTCGGCATAATAAACCTTTCTCCAACAAGTCACTTAATTGGACTTCAGCTCTTTCAACTCGGCTGGCGCCAAATGACACGGGGATCTTGAAATAGGGGCTATCCTAGGAACCAACTCAATGCTGAAGTCGATCTCCCTTCTCGAGGGAAATCTAGGAATCTCCTCGAGGAACACATCAGGAAAGTCTCGAGCGACGGGAATGTCACTAAGCTCTATGCGAGACTCTGATGATACGTCTAAGGAATAAATCATAAACCCCAAATTCTCCAAAGATAACAGTCCGAACATCTCCATGGTCGATATCAATGGGATCTTTGACTGAGATTCATGCCCATAGAAGTCCCACTTCTCTCCAAATTGGGATCGAAAACGCACCACACCATGGAATAAATCTACTGAAGCTCTAAAGCTAACTAACACGCCATTCCCAAAATGCAATCAAAGTCCCACATGAATAATCTGATCAATTTGGCCCGTAGAACGTTCTTGTCAAACTTAATCACACGGTTCAAAACAATCTCCTGGGAAAACAAGCCCGCACCTATAGGAGTTGCAATAGACACAACATCACGCAAAGAGTTTGTACACAACCCATTCTCATGAATGAATGCATCAGATAAAAATGAACGCGATGCTCCAGAGTCAAATAATTATGTCACAGGAAAATTGAAAATAGTACAGTTACATGCAATCACTCCTCCAGGCGCATCTTTTGCCCATTCCCTTGTCATGGAGTTCACTCGTGCCTACTGGGTTCCGGAGAAATGAGGCTGGTAAGACCCTCCAAGGCGAGAAGGACTGGGATGCTGAAATGATACCCTAGGCTAGGATCCACCAAATCTATGCTACTGTTGCTGCTGTGCTGGAAAAGACCTGCCTCGGGATGATCCACCTAAACGACCCTGTGGTGGAGATGCAGTATGCTGAGTACCGGCCAACGGACACACTCTAGCAAAGTGTCCAAACTGTCCACAGTTATTGCAAGAACCTTGAACCTCGATACATTGTGCCAACGAATGCTTTCCTCCACACTGAATATGGAAAGCAGTTCTGGGGCTACCACTGCTGGAACTACCAGAGCCCGACGAACTAGAACATGACCTCCTCTTAAACTGTCTACCTCGAGGCCCAAACCTACGACTACACGACTGCTGAGATGCCTGAGAGAGCTGCTGGGACGCCTGAACAGTTTGAGAAGAATGAGCCCATTGAGACTCGGGACTAACATGTGGTGTAGCCTGCGACTGAACCCGAGACCTCGGTTCAATAAACCCTGCTCGATATCAATAGCCTTTTCCATCGCGTCTGCATAAGTAGTAGGTGTATTGCCAACACCAAAGAATAAATATTTTCATTCATCCCTTCCAAAAATTGATTCCTCTTAGCCCTCTCACATTCAGAAACGTGAGGTACATAGGCCACAAGAGAAGAAAACTGTCTCGCATACTCTGCTACTCTCATGTCCCCCTGGACCAAGTTGTCAAAATCGTGCTCTTTGTCGTTCACATATGACCCGGAACGTATTCATGTCGGAACGCAGCACATAAACTGTTCCAAGATACTTCTGCTCCCATCTCAGCCATAGCTTGTGAGGTACCTCTCCACCAACACTGTGCATTGCTCCTCAGTTGGAAGATAGCTAAACTCAGTTTACGTGCATCTTCATAGTGAACTCTCTCAAACAGACTTTCAATATGTTCTAACCAAGAGTCTGTGTTGGTCCGAAAATAGGATCAAATAAACGAAAGCGAGCGCTACTGGCAAATTAAAAATTTTGCGCTGCTATAAGGAGATGAGGTGCAATACCTCTGGTTCTTGAACACTTAAAATCACAAGAGCACCGGAGACAGATCTGGTATGATTTAAAATCATGCGGAAAACACCAGAACTGAATCCTATTATTTTAAAACAACACAAACAGATTTATGTACAACATAAATCTGTTCGAGACTTGTGCAAGTGTGTTAACTGTGTATGTTCTGAAATATGCGTGCTAAAATAAACATGAATGAGTATGCGGAATGGATAACAGAATACAATACTCAAAGATTTGTTTCTGGAAGTTCGGATCTCAATGTCATACGTCTCCCCTTCTTCCACCTCGGAAGGCTCCACTAGAAGATTTGATCTATACAACGCCTACAGACCCAATCCCGCAACCAGCAGCTGCGAGAACTCCTAGAAACTATCAGCCCACGGCTGTTCACTCAGAACTTGTTTAACGTCTCTGTTCAAAGACTACATACACAGAGTTTTACGTCATCGTGCTTGGACGGTAACTGATTGTGAATAGGTTTTGAGATTCATTCACCAATGGATGTGAATGAATCTCTGTGTGTGAGATTTTACAATGAAGCTCTCAACTCTCTATTTCTCACACACTTGGGAAAAGCTCTACATAAGCTAATACTAGCTCAGCTGTCAACTGCAATTAATCTTTCTCTAGTATGATAGTTGACAGAGCTTCGCTTCAGGTTCATCTTCCCTTTGTTGTTGTCTTCTATTGATTTTATCTTTTCTGAGCAACAACAACTCTCACGACCTCAGCTCTTTCTGAGTCGACTGTTCTTCAATGGCGTTCTTCTCGTATGTATAGCTTCTTCAAGAGATATAGCCGTTAGATAAATTCCAATTTCTTTCTGCGCTTGTTACGGCTAATTCGTCGTCTTCCCAAATGTGTGCAATGCTCCTCTGTATATTCTACTATTTCCCAGAATAGTACAGATCTTGTCTCCTTGATTTAAGGCAATTGCACGACTCTATTTCAGCCATTGATTCTTTCCATATTGAGCGTTGAATGCTTGCACCGGCTGATATCCTGAACTTCTTTCTGGTAACCAGCTCTTCCTTCGTCGTTTGAAATACTGCGACTGGAACACATTTTAATGAATGCACCTGCTGGTTTCTTTTCAACATGTGTGTGATTCCAGCGACTGGTTTCTTTTTCAAGCTCAACGACTGATCTTTAGCGTTAAGTCAAAACGTTGTCGTGTCAACTTATTCAAGCGACACCATTTTGATATCGTTGTAAAGCACCTGCTGGTTATCTTGCAACAGCTGATTCAAAATAACTGTAGCTATCTGCTGGTTTCTCTTAGAAGAAGTACCTGCTGGTTGCACTGTAGCTTGCAACTGAATGTTCTTCCTGTACGTCGTCGCTTTATCTCTTGCGCTTCTCTTCACAACTGCTGATAGCTTTAGCTTCCTGCTGAATGCACTGTAGCCTGCTGCTAATTATAACCAACGCACAAACCATCTGCTGAATCTTTAGCACGAAGGAAAAACACTGTCGTATCCATTAATCCAAACGACATCGTTTTGCTATCGCTATCTCCAAGTATCATCTGCTGGTGAACAGTTGAAAGCTTGCAACAGCTGAATGCATCTTCTGTACGACGTCGCTTTAACTCTAGCGCTCCTCTTATGTCTCTTCACTTTGCTGAAACCAGCTCTTGCGCTTCTTCTCAACTGCTGATAGCTTTTGCTCAACTGCTGATTGTGATGACGTCATCCTTGCTGCTCACAGCTATCTCCAGTATATGTGCTGACGTCATCACTGCTGTTACCAGCTCTTGTTAGTGCTCCAGTTGGTTGTTTTCTTCTTCGATCTTTCTCCAGCAGACTTCACAATTCCTGTTCCAGCTGGTTCAAGCTCTCTAAGCAATAATCACATCTGCTGGTCTGAATTGGCCTCCGCCTGATTACGAACAACTGACTCAACTTTGGACGTCTCCATTGCTAATCCAGCTGCCGTTTACAATGATGAATCAAACCAGCTGTGAACTTTGTCTTTTCAAACCATCGACTGGACAGATTTTGCTACTGTTCATCTTCTTCTTCGATCCTAAAATCTGTACACTAAGTAGAATTGTTAGAAACACAATAACAGGTTTTGTGTAATTCAAAACTTAATCAGGATCTGTCTAAACAGATCCATCAGTCTGCATCATCACTAGACTCCACTCCAGTGAACGCCTGAGGATTCATCCTCTGAAATCTTGCCATAACCAGTTCCATCTCATCGACACGAGACGCCAGAATATAAACTTCATCATCCACCTGCCTATCCCGCCTACAAACAGGGATACTTGTCTGATCAGTGTCGACCTCTACGTTTTGAGCCCCAGACTCAACCGGAATCTGTCTCCTCGCCATACCTCCACCTCTAGGCGGCATCTACGGAAACTAGGACGGTAAGATCAAACAGTAAATAAAATACGTAGTCAAGCACATGCAACAAGCAGATACAGTGCCTAGACTCAAGTGAACTCGCAAATAAATTGAATTTATCCCAATTTAATCTTTGATACCAAAATTTTAGGCCCGGTGTAATAAAACAGATTACACACGCAATTAACCTAACCTCAAATAGCGGAAGCTTAAAAGTGGATAAATTTTTTCTTTTCTAGCCTGACTGAAATTGATACTTAAAAATACTTGTATACTGAAAATAAAGGTTTCATTCGAATAAGACAAATACAAAATTCAGAAAGTATCCAACAACAAAAATTATCCCAAAGCAACACAATTCATAAATTCTGAATTACAGAAGCAGGTGGGGGCATCCCCGACATAGACTCAACGACACTATATATATAAATATATAGTTGGGACACTCTATCAGCCTCTCGGGCACCGCTAGCTGATGCATCTCCTGGGCCAGCTGAAGAACCTGGGAAACCTGAATGGCACACAAACAACCAAACAGCCCCGAAGGGACAGGGTTCAAACCCCATTACGGAGAGAAACGCAAAAAAAAAGTAGATAGCAATGACATAATAATATGCAATGCATGATGAAACGAGGAACAAAAGAATAGCTCAACAGCTGGTGATCAAACCGACTAGATACATGGGAACAAAACAACCAGCTAGCTAAAGAATTGAACCAAAGAGATCACGGAGCCCAAGGAAGCAGCACCCCTGCTGAAATCAACAAGTCAGTGGCCACAGGACATGTGAGAGCGTGGTTGCTATCTACTCGTCTCAACACGCAGAAGCAACATTAGATATCTCAACCTGTTGGTGCCCTCAAGCTCATGAGAGTATGGTAGCTATCCGCTCATCTCATAGCGACAACAACCAGAACATCAGGGAGACGAGGAGCACGGTAGCTAGCCGATCATCCTCAAATAACCCAACTGAGGGCTTCTTGGTACTAACAGAACAACAACAGCACAACGGATAACAAAAGATATGAGCTCAACATGAAATGCAGGTATGAAGGAAAACAACTTGCAATGAATATCAAGGTACACAAGCAATCAATAGCATAACACAGTACACAAACATACTGCACAGCATACCAGCAAGCATACAATTACATCCATGCCAATCTCAAAGCTGTAACATAAGCTCACATCCGTACCTTACACAGATCTTGGCACAATACCTCAGCACAGCTTACAGCTTAACGGTAGAAAACTCTTACCCACCTCTGCTCAAGTCTTTGCCAAGAAATCAAGGCAAAAACCACAAGAGAGACTCTAATATGAGCTAGAGCCCAACTCTGTCGGAAATCACGAAACCCAGCTCATGCAGCTCCTCAATGACTATCTCGGTACAGCCTCCCACCGACTCCAAACTGGTACAAGAACGTAGGCCTCAAAGAGGGGTTTCCAACCGAGGTACCCTCACTCAAATCTGACCAGCCAAACTCCGGAAATCGGAAGAAGAAGATATCAGGTTGACAGTAGCACGAGGGTTTGGATAATATTTTTCGAGGTACTCGGGAAAGGATAATGATATATGTGATGTAAAATAACTAAGTGTTGGTCAACACTATATATCTACTCCCAGTTAAAGCTATAGTAAATTCAACCCACCTCGGACTTCTCCACTATAGTAGCTCAAGTACACAGACGCAAAAACCAGATCGTGGACCTTAGACCAGCTCGGAGCACGCAGCACATCTCTAAGCTGGATCCAGCTCACACAACACAGGAAATCCCAAAGCTGATCACCCCTAAGCTGGTGTCCCCCAAGACCAGCTCGCGATAGAAACTAGACCAGCACACAAAGCAGTCTAGCTCAGATCTATCCCCTCAAACCAGCTCGCGCCTGATCTGATCTTAAACAAACCTGAAGGTTACCAACAGAATACTCCAATTCTCCTAAGCTGATCGCTAAACAATTCACAATATACAATCCAATTCAGCTCTCACTTGCTATCCAGCTCGGGACTAATCTTCCCAACCATCTCACACCAAAACTGGTCTTGGTTAAACCTCAAAACCCACCAGCGGACCTCTAAGCTAGTACCATATTACACTGGACTTAGAACAGCTTACCTCAACCAGCTCCGATTATCAATGCTAAAACCATGCTTCAACTCAAAGATAATCTACACTGAAACCCGAACAACTTGTAAAATCAGTTTGATACGAGAACTTGCACCAGCACGCATCTAAGCCGGTCTCTTCACCGCATCTTACAAAGATGAACTATCTCTTATGTGTTAAACACAAATCTTATCTTGTTTACTTGTTAATTACCATCTAATAATTCATTCCTCACACCGAATCAGGAGATTGAGTTTGTGATCGAGCTGGTACCCGGTGCCACCCCTGTATCCAAAACCTCTATATAGACTTGAGCCTACAGAAATGAGAGAATTTTAGGATCAAATTAAAGATCTTCTGGACAAAGGCTTCATACGTCCTAATACCTCACCTTGGGGAGCACTCGTGCTGTTTGTTAAGAAGAAGGATGGAAGCTTGAGGATGTGTATGGAATACAGAGATCTGAGTAATCTGACGGTGAAGAAGAAGTATCCCCTTCCGAGAATCGAAGATCTGTTGATTAACTTCAAGGAGAAATAGTGTTCTTTAAGATTGGTCTCTGATCTAGATACCACCAGCTGAAGATTGAAGAAGCGGATATTTACAAGGCTGCCTTCAGAACGCGTTAAGGTTAGTACGAGTTTTAGTGATACCATTGGATTGACGAATGCACTTTCAGCGTTCATGGATTAGAAGTAGAGTGTTCCAACCTGATCTGGATCCGTTTGTAATAGTTTTTATAGATGAAATGTTGATCTACTCTAAGAAAAGTAGAAAACACTCGAATCATCTTAGGACGGTGTTGCATATTTTAAAGGACAGGCAATTTATTTTTTTTTTTGTTGTTGAGTTCAGTAAGTGTGAATTATGGTTAAGGTTATATTATTATGTCACATAATTTCTAATGATGGATTAGAATTTGACTAAGCCATGCCACCGGGGCAAGGAAATTAGGTTATCTTTTCGGATGCGTCCATGCTGGCATTGGGCGCTGTGCTGATGCAATTGAAGAAAGTGACAAGATTTGGAAAGAGTGGGGACATTAGCTTATCGATTAGCACTACCTCCTCAGCTATCTGATGCACACAACGTGTTTCACTTATCAGCTCTTAGGAAGTACGTTCCAAGTCCCTAGCACGTTTTGAGATGCGAGCCCAATCATCTCGCACCTGATCTGAGTTACGAAGAAGATTCAGTGCGGATTATACTTAGAAAAGTAAGAAAGCTAGGGAATCGAAGGTCCCTTTGGCCAAAGTTGAAGGCGGAGAATTCAGATCGTGTAGCAACATGAAAAGTTGAAGAATAGATGCTTAGTCGCTACCCAAAGTAGTTTAGGTGAGTTTAATTTCGAGGACGAAATTTTATTCAAGGGGGGTAGAGTTGTAACGTACAGAAATCCATAAATCCACGAGTTAATTATTTTGTCTTGAAGGGTTAATTTGCTATTTTCGCATCTTCAGCACTTCAGTTTGCACCTATGCTGATTTTTCTGTTTTCAGCTCAGTGACGCGGTTCACGACTATTCCGAGAAGAATAAACCCAAGCACGGTTTGGTTTTCTTTTAAAAAAAATATTTTTAAGCAAAATGATTACTGTTGGCGCATGGGTTAAGGCTCGCCTAAAAACATTTTTAAAGCAAACTGATTACTGTTGGCGCATGGGTTAAGACACGCCCAAAGAATTTATTTTAAGCAACATGATTACGGTTGGCGTATGGGATAGGACAACCTCTGCCTTGTCTAAGTGCTTGGTTAAGGTGGTGGGGTGCTTTTCTAAACCACAAACCAAACAAAGTTTTCTCTAAGTTTCTAAGTGGTTCTACTGTGTTTGTGGTAGATTCAAGCCGGAGTTATTCTGTTCAACCATTGCTCTCCCTTAAAGCAAGTAATTTCTGTTCTATGACGTCCTTGAAAGCATAATATGTTCTTTTCAGCTTGTGTGCTTGAGTTTTGAAGTTCCTCAAGAGTTTATTGTTTCCTTTTTGCTGAAATGGTTTCCTAAATGAATGCGGGTTCGCAGTAAGTGCTTTGCTCTTCTAAGGTGATTGAAAAGATTGGTTTTACAGAATTGATGTTAGTTTTTCTTTCAAAATGCTGGGATGTAAGAAAATAGCTTCAAAGTAAAGTCCTATGAATGTTCCAGTGAGTACGTTGTACTGGATGGCTAAGGATGAGTGTTGGATCTATTTCTACAGATCAGAATCTAATTTTTGATTAACACAAAACCTGCTTAGATATTTGACTAACGGCTTTTGTGCGATGTGCAGTGCACTTGTTTGAAGAATCAGGGAGATATCCAAACTGAAACAGTAAGAGGAAGTCTAAGCTGGTTAGGTTGAAGATATCCATGCTGGAACAGTGAGAGGATGCCCGAGATGGTACAGCAGAAGTCTTTCAGATTGCAGGGAACACCAAGATGGTCTATCAGCTTGGTGCAAGAGCAGTTCAAGAGCAGTTCAGAGACCAAGCGCAGAGAAGATTTGGTGAAGTGCATAACTGTTCAAGTGCGGAGCCGAGATGTTTTAGGGAGAAGCTAGTTGAGATCAAGGCAAACCCCCATTATTGGAGCAGAGGAAGAATCTATACGCAAGTAGTACTCGATCAGTCTCAGTTGAGCCAAGCTGGTATGGAAAGATGCGAGCTGGATGGACACACTGCCACAGCTCAGCATTGATCCAGAAGAACTCTGAAGCAGACCAACTTAGAGAACAACTCAAATGAAGAGTCTGCCCAGATATAAAGGGAAGATAAGAAACCAGATGGTTAAGGTCAAACCAGCTGGACAAGATGTTTAATGGCAGATCAAGGAAGTATGGACTCTATCTACCAAAGTCATGAACAGTCATAAATGGGGAAGAAATTTGCTAGAGAGAGGAACTCTAAACTCTAAAGATGATGAAGATCAGCTCAAGAGAATATGACAAGAGCAAATTAGAAGAGTTGCTCAAGAACGGTTGAAACGTGAGGAGAATAAGAGAGCGTTGAACAGCTCGATGAAGCAACCAGCTCGACGACAAGACCAGCTCAGACAAGCAAAGCAGTTTGATCGGAGCAGAGAAACCAGCTGGCCGTATGATATCTGTGAGAAGTTTGATCTCACAGATGCAGATAGAGGAAAACTCCTGTAGTGAAAGGAAACCAGCTGGGAATGGTGTAAAGCTGGGGAACAAGCTCAATAAAAGCAACCAGCTCAGGGATGAAATAGTTGAAGGAAACCAGCTGGAAGGACACCGGCTGGTAGAACAGATCAGAAGTCCTGTGCAAGATCAAAATTAGTTTGCGAATACTAAAAGACAAACTAATTTGTTTGATCGAGACAAACAGAGCTCAAAGATTGCAAAGGCTGCAGAAGCGCCAATTGTGAGGACTAGAAATCTGTTAAGTAATATTTAGTGGCTAATCAGCTTTTGGATTAAGATTTGTCACAAAAATTGTGATTGCTGGTTATCGGGTGAAATCAGCGTTGAATTTGGAGTTCAATAGTTGCATTTTCCTATCGGGAAATGATTCCAGTAGTATTTCAGAAGTGAGGATCATCGCTGGGAAGAAGCTAGGCAAGCAGCGTCCTTGCGCAAAATTTGCAGGCGTTCAAATGTTTCCTAACGTGTTTTCAGTAGCGGGTGTTGTTACATCGTCGTTTGGATTAGTTGGAACGACAACGTTTTGGAATTTATAGAAGAAGGCAGAAGTGAGTTGCGTGAGAATTCAGATGTTGGTATTGAGTAGTAGCGTGACCAGATGTCAACTCTAGTCAACTCAACAGTGAGAGTGTAGTGAGATGCAGCTGTTAGCGTTAGCGCGCGAGCGTGAGAAGTTGTCGCGTGTTAGTCAATAGCTGAGTTGACTGCTGATGTTGATAGCGCTGAGAATATGTTGCTAGCGAGAGATCTATTTCAGCAGTAGAATCTATGCTATGTTGTTTAGATTAGTTGGCGCGACGTCGTTTGCTATAGGAGTTAGAAGGGCGTTGGAATATCTGAATTGATTCAGCAGTGAGCGAAAGCTGGAGCCAGCTTTGAGAGGGCTTTTGCCTTAGTATAAGCAGAGATCTGAAATTTCTTATAATAGCAGTGGTTCGAGGATTTATATACCAAGTGCTGCCCAACACTTAGCGTATTTTGAACCTGATATTCCTCATCGTTTTCTCCAGTAAACCCTTGATAGTTACTGTTCATTCGAACCCTTCTTCGGTAAATTGCCGTCGATTTCCGCCGTTGTTTGGAGCGAGACCGGTAGCGATGAGCTTGTCTTGAGTAGCTCTTTTGATTGATACCAGTTAGGTGGCTTGAGGCGATGCTAGAGAGGGAGCGTGAAGTAGCAATGTTGCTCGAACGTTTTCGCAAGACCAGACCCGAGAGTTCTTCAGCTCTCTTGAGCTTTTGGGTAAGTGATTGAGTTTAATTCTAGCTGTTAGAAGCTGCTTTGCTAGGTAGAACCAGCTATGAGTTCTGACCGTAGGTATTAAGCTTGAGAAATGCAGCTGTGAACTAAGATATGAGATTTCCTTAACAGATTTAGCTTCTGGACAGCTTTTGCTGTGTGCTGTGACCAGTGAGGAAGCAGTTGGGCAGGTTGAGTAGTCGTTCCTGGTGAGATCTGTTGAGGTAGCGTACTGAGAATTGGAGGTACTAGTTGAGCTTTTGTTAACAACTTAGACATAGCGTGCTAGTATTTGAGGCATGAAATCTGTGCTATGTGATTTCTGGAGGTACTAGTTGAGCTTTTGTTAACAACTTAGACATAGCGTGCTAGTATTTGAGGCATGAAATCTGTGCTATGTGATTTCTGTGTTTACGTGAACAGATTGATATGTTCTGTTTACGTATTATATGCATGTTGAAATCAGATTTGAATTTCATGGCATTCATGCATACATATTGAGCCTTTGATCGATTGAGAACATGAGATAGAGCCACGTTGTGATCGGCCGACAGATGTGTCATGCCTGAAAGGTACAACGCTATCATCGGAGTGGTGACCAACTGATTGGTTATGTCTGAATACCACCGAGCTGTGATGGCTGACGGGCCTGAAGATCACGGACCGATTATTTCTCCGATTGATACATTGTGCGTGTATAGAGGCTCGATGGAGATTACTGCCAGCTGATTAGAATGCATTGATGACCAATGTTCTTTGACAGCCACATGCATTCATGACTTAGAATACTGCATGGTTATGATTTGCTGTTATATTAGTGCTCATTCGTACTGAGGCTTGACCTCGTATTCTTTTCTGCTTTTGTGTTGTTTGGGTCTGTGTTGCCCATTTGCAGGATCTTCAGGTAACCAAGCTGGACAGACTGGAAATTCAGCTGGTCGATCCCCATTTCCTTGAGTCCCGGTTATTATATTATGTATTGATCCAGGGGATGCCCTGAGGTTATATGTATTTGGGGGATCGTTGTTGAATTGATATTTGTTTACCTGTTGTTGTATGAGTTTCGACTTAACTCGTATTTTGATTATGACTATTTTGAAATATGTTTTATTGGTTCAGGCCCAACTTTATTTCGAAAATTTTTAGCCCTATTTTATGCTTCCGCGCTTATGTGCTTAATTGTGATATTAATCCTTGTTATTTAGCACGGGGCCTGACACTTTTGGTATCAGAGCTTAAACTGGGATAAGCTCATTTTCCTGTGATCACACTCGAGTCTAGGCACAGATTTTGGATTTGATTTTGATTGACTCTGTTGTTAGAGTAGATGCCCAACTAGCCAACTTGTGGCGTGTGGGTTTATAGACTCTTGTATATGACAGTCTTTATATATGATATTCGCATTTATTTATGGCATTCTTTACTTTCATTGTGTTGTATGATGATTAACAATTGCGTTGAGTAAAGACCTAGAATACACTATAGTGTATGTTAGATGTGATAGTGGGTTTGACGGCTATCATGAAACACATCTAATAGTCACTGTGTATTCTGAACATGTTCCTAGTCGATTGGGCCATCAAAATGAGGATAAGGCCGCCCGAGCCTGAGACTAGTATCTGCGATGCGAAGTACCATGTTTCATTGGTAGGGAACATTGTGATGTTCTGAGCATGCAGATGGATAGTGACCTGGTGATCTATCGAACTACCCTCGTTCGGAATTTCCAAGTGGTTACCATTTGTCGAGTGGATAAGTCCGAGGTCTTGGTTGTACTGATTAGTCCTCACGACTCGAAACGTCATTGAGACTCTACATGATAGGCGTCTCACTTTGACCCGTTTTCCGACTCACTTGGGGTCATTAGGCGGCGGGATTGGGTGAGACCCCGATGCATGTAGGAGTCGATGCATCGTTGTCGAGGATTCACCGCTCGCTTACATGCGTGGATATCCCATGCTATCTGAGGGGATAATAGTGTATAAATCTCTGGCCAGAGTACTAGAAGTGTTTTAGGTAAATGGGTTTACCTAGTTACACTCGTGATGTCACTATTTGATCTCCAAGATGTATGCATAGCTATCGGATCTATAGCGACTCTCAATTTACCAATGGTCATTGATCTGATCGGGATATAGTGATTGAAAGGACCGTACTGTACGCTAACCACGACCAACTGGTTCTTGTAGGCACTATCAGTGATACCTAGGGGATCATGGGGCGATGTTGCTAGACGCTCTTGCCATGATCCGATGGGCAAGTCCGGAATTGTGATTCCGGAGCCACAATGGTTGTGGGCCCACGGCTAGCTGTATCCCTGAAAACAGGGGTCAAATCGTGATTTGCCGCTGTTGAGGGGCAAAACGATCATTTAGCAATTTAGGTTTAGATGATCTGAAAAAATTTTTTTCATATCATAACATTCAATTTTGGAAACTGAGTCGATTGGTCCGATCTGATCGGTGATCGGAGTTATGATGAAGTCACGGTGATAGGGATGAACCGAATGTTCATACGTTGGACCCGGGCCCGTTGGGCCGGTCCAAGTTTATCACTAGTTTATTTAATTAGACTTCAGGCTTTAATCATAAGACAAGACACACATTAACCCTAAACCTAGACCAAGCTCTCGGCCGCCCCTCTCCATACAAGCCTCGCCGCCGTCGCCGTGCTTTCCACGCGCCGCCGCCGCCGCCGTTGATTGATCGGACTTGCTCCGATCAGTTTTTCGAGGAGAATCCATCCGTGCTGATCTCGTCAGGCCTTCTAGTGCAGGCTGACAAAGGAGTCTCCCTTCCGATCGTGGACCTGATTGACGAATCTACAGCCGCCTACCGTGAAGAGCCGGTCTTCTTGTAATTCCGGTTGGAGCCAGGCGCAAGTCGCCAGCAAGGTAATCTACTAATAATCCTATGAATGGTTCGTAGTTTGCATAGTTTTAATTGTATTGAACGTTTCCCGGCCTAATTTTATTCTTCCGTTGCATCGCCGGGAGACGGGATCCGGATCCACCACCGTTACCCAACATCTGTGGCTTATGTGATTATGTAACATGCCTCTGTGATTATCTGCTGTTAGTCCTTACTCTGAGATTTGTTTAGATTCCGCCGAGGAGAGGTAGAGGTAGGACAGCTAGACGTTCCGATGATGAGTCTAGGGCCTCGGATAGTGATGATGGCATTCAGCAGAATATCCCTTTGCGTCGTCGAGAGAGACAGGCAGAGGTTGAGGATGTGACGAGACAGATTGGCGAGATGGAGTTAGTTCTGGTGAGGTTTCAGCGGACGAATCCCCCTACGTTCGTGGGCACTGAGGGAGGTTTCAGCAGACGAATCCTCACGACTCGAAACGTCATTGAGACTCTACATGATAGGCGTCTCACTTTGACCCGTTTGCCGACTCACTTGGGGTCATTAGGCGGCGGGGTTGGGTGAGACCCCGATGCATGTAGGAGTCGATGCTTCGTTGTCGAAGATTCACCGCTCGCTTACATGCGTGGATATCCTATGCTATCTGAGGGGATAATAGTGTATAAATCTCTGGCCAGAGTACTAGAAGTGTTTTAGGTAAATGGGTTTACCTAGTACTCTACATGATAGGCGTCTCACTTTGACCCGTTTGCCGACTCACTTGGGGTCATTAGGCGGCGGGGTTGGGTGAGACCCCGATGCATGTAGGAGTCGATGCTTCGTTGTCGAAGATTCACCGCTCGCTTACATGCGTGGATATCCTATGCTATCTGAGGGGATAATAGTGTATAAATCTCTGGCCAGAGTACTAGAAGTGTTTTAGGTAAATGGGT
>KV014115.1:90043-109804 GCA_001598015.1 Dorcoceras hygrometricum | reverse complement strand
TGTTGAGGGGCAAAACGGTCATTTTGCACTGGGGTTCTGAAAAATGGTTTTTCAGATCATAGTATTCAATTTTGGAAACAGAGTCGATCGGTCCGATCTGATCGGTGATCGGAGTTATAATGAAGTCTCGGTGATGGGGATGAACTGAATGTTCATCCGTTGGACCCGGGCCCGTTGGGCCGGTCCAAGTCCATCTTTAATTCTATTTAATATAGACTTAAGCCTAGACTTCATAACTTAACACATATTCAGTTTTGGAAACTGAGTCGATCGGTCCGATCTGATCGGCGATCGGAGTTATAATGAAGTCTCGGTGATGGGGATGAACTGAATGTTCATCCGTTGGACCCGGGCCCGTTGGGCCGGTCCAAGTCCATCTTTAATTCTATTTAATATAGACTTAAGCCTAGACTTCATAACTTAACACAACACTTAACACTTGTAACCCTAACCCTAAGTGTGCGCCGCCCCTCCCTCCTCTCATAAGCCGCCGCCGCCGCCGATCGCCGGAAATTGTTCCGGCCAATCTTGATGAGGAGAATCCGTCCACGCCGATCTCGTCAGGCCTTCTAGTGCAGGCTGACGAAGGAGTCTCGCATCTGGTCATGGACCGGATTGACGTAGTCTACCGCAATCTACCGTGAAGTGCCGGTTTCCTCGAGAAACTGGTCGGAGCCAGGCACGAGTTGCCAGCAAGGTAGTGATCTAAACGCCCTATGATTGTCATAGCATGTTTTGTTTTAAACTGTATTGATCGTCTCCCGGTATTGTTTTTGTTCTTCCGCTGCCTCGCCGGGAGGCGTGCCGGATCCGCCGTGGCTACCCAACACAGAAGGCCCCACCTTGGCCGGGTCGGGAGTTCTGAGTAGAGAGAGCCGCCGAGGCCATCTAGCTAAGAATCTCCTTTGCTGTTGGGAGAATTCACCGCTCGAACACCATTGAAAGTGAGCAAGGTCCGAGCTCTGGAAATCTGTGATGAACGGAAGGTGGTACAACGACCTCGGGGGAGTGACGGTGCCCCGAGGAATCCTAGGTCAGATAATTTTTGTGATTTTCACAGGGATTATGGTCACAACACCTCGGAATGTCGGCACTTGGACAATGAGTTGGAGCGCATTATACAAAGTAACCCCGACGTGTGGACAGCGCTAGTGGGGATGGACAACCTCGGGGGGAGAAGAGGACCCGAGGAGGAGAAAATTGGCGGAAGGATAGGCCCTCAGGGCGAGAGAGGACACCGTGGAATCGGGATCGGGACCCTTCTCGAGGAGAACAGAGATCACCCCAGCCTCGGGAATTTATCCAAATGATATCGGGAGGATCTACTGATGGGGACTCTAATCAGACGAGTAAGGCGCGGTGTCGTCGGATGGAAACCATGGAGGTCGAGAAGAGACACTCGAGGCCTACTATCTCATTTGGTCCCGAGGACTTACCGGTGATGCCTTGGTTATTCGGGAAATGATCACCAATCATGAAGTGGCTCGCATCTTTGTTGATTCTGGGAGCTCGGTCAATGTATTCTTCAAAGGGGCTGTGGACAGATGGACCTAGAGGAATATCGTATGGAGCCAGTGCAGACGCCTCTATTCGGGTTCACTGGTCACTCTTTACAGCCAGTGGGGGTTGTTCAGTTGCCCATTTCACTTGGATCGGAGAATTACAGGAAGACTAAGATCGTCGAATTTACTATGGTAGATGCACCTTCTTCCTATAATGTCATCTTAGGAAGGCCAGCCATGGCCTCATTCTTGGCTGTGGTCTCGGCCTTACATCAAAATATTAATTTTCCAGTGGGAGATTCAGTAGGTGAGGTGCTCGGAGATCGGAAGATGACGAGGAAGTGTTATGTGGAAGAAGTAAGGATGGATCAGAAGGTGGCTAAGTCCCGGGCCCAAGACTATCCTAGGGCTCGGGAAGACAGAGGCGTGAACATAGTCGGGAAAGATTTTCATTTGACCACCGAAGACAAGGAGGAAGAAGTAGTCCTCCTTCCTCCAGTTGGGGTTGTGAAGATAGCTAAAACTCTTCCTGAGAATATGCGGGCAAAGTTGGTCCAATGCCTGAGACGAACAAGGATGTGTTCGTCTGGTCCCCTTCCAACCTGAAGGGGTTCAGGCGCGAAGTGATGGAGCACAGGTTGACTTTCTCCTCGAATTCCCGAACAGTCATTCAAAAATGAGACACTTCGGGTTTGAGAAGGATGTGGTGATCAGGAGTCAGGTCATAGATCTATTGCAGGCTGGGCACATCTGAGAGGTACACTTTCCTACTTGGTTATCTAATGTGGTATTAGTGCCGAAGGCTACAGGAAAATGGAGGATGTGTATAGACTTTCGGGATCTAAACAAGGCATGCCCCAAAGATTGTTATCCGCTTCTCAGGATTGATCAGCTCGTTGATTCCACCTCGGGACATGAGCAGCTCAATTCCTGGATGCCTATCAAGGTATCATCAAATTCCACTAGTCGAGGAGGATCATCGTAAGGTCAGTTTTATTACGGCAGACGGGACATTCTTCTATGTTGTCATGCCCTTCGGACTTAAGAATGCGGGGCGAACATATTAGAGGTTGATGGACAAGGTCTTCAAAGAGAAGATCGGGAGAAATGTGGTGGTATACGTTGATGCTATACTGGTAAAGTCTCGGGAGGAGAAGAAATTCATATCTGACGTGGAGGAGACCTCTCGTACTCTTCGGGACTATCAAATCAAACTGAACCACGGCAAGTGCTTATTTGGAGCTCGGACAGGAAAATTCTTGGGATACATGGTTACTCATCGGGAAATCGAGGCTAACCCGAAGAAGGTACGAGCTCTTGCTTCAATGTGCATTTTGAGTGGAACGAGCATAGCGATAGGGCTTTCCAGGAGTTGAAAGAGTATCTGAAGGGATTGCCAGTTCTCAACAAGCCAGAGCTCGGGGAGCCATTTTTTGTGTATCTTGCCATCACCCCACAAGAGGCTAGCTCGGTTCTAGTTCGGGAGGAAGGACAGATGCATCAACCGGTGTATTTTGTGAGCCACGCTCTGAAGGGGGCTGAATTGAACTATACTACGCAGGAGAAGTTGGCTCTGACCTTGGTTATTACAGCTCGGCGTCTCAGGCCTTATTTCTTATCTCACCCAATCACTGTACTCACTAACAGTGCCTTAGGACAGATTGTATCTCATCCCGACGCTTCCGGGAGACTTGTCAAGTGGGTTACCGAGCTCAGTGAATATGATATACAGTTCAAGCCTCGGGCAGCGATAAAAGCACAAGCATTAGCAGATTTCCTGGCAGAGACAGTGCACCTCGAGCAGTAGGAGAGGTGGAAGGTATGGATATTCTTGCTCGTCGGGAAGAGATGTCGGGGTAGTCATGGTGTCCCCCGGGGGGAAGAAACAAGTACGGCGATAACTCTTGACTTCAAGGCCTCCAATAACGAAGCGGAGTATGAGGCCTTACTCGTCGGGCTCCGAACAGCGAAGATATGGGGATAGCTCGGGTAGTGCTTTATTATGATTCCCAGCTGGTGGTTCAACAGAGCACGGGAATTTTGATATAAAAAATGAAAAAATGGTGAAGTATGCGGAGGCACTGAACAAGTTAATGGAAACATTTTCTGAGGTAGTTCTGGAGCAGATACCTCAGGAAAGCAACGAAAAGGCAGAAAAACTCACGAGGATGGCTAGTTCTCTTTCTCCATCTTCGGAAAGAGAAGTGCAAGGGAAGGTATCACAGGTATATCAGGTCGGGGAGAATCAGGGAAAAATACCGGCCTCAGACTGGCGACATGATATCATTGAGTACATCCTTAGAAGATTTGTGTCTGAGGACCCACGTCGGGCTTGGGAAATCAAACGACGGAGCCTGCGCTTTGTGATGCTGGATGATAAATTGTATAAGAGGTCTTTCTCACGATCGCTACTGAAGTGTCTGGGTCCCGACGAAGCCAGATACGTATTGAGGGAAATCCACGAAGGGTGTTGTGGAAATCATTTGGGCACAATAGCTCTAGCTCGGAAGGCTCTACTCCACAGGTTTCTTCTAGACTACTATGCAACAGGATTCTACCGCTCTTGTCCGATCTTGTCAGGGTTGCCAGAGACATGCTAACCTACAGAAGCAGCTTGCCGAGCCCTTGAGGACCGTCATCTCCTCATGCCCGTTTGTCAATGGGGCATGGATATAGTGGGACCTTTCCCGCCGGCTGGAGGGTAGATGAAGTTCTTATTGGTTGTTGTGGATTACTTCTCCAAGTGGGTGGAGGCAGAACCCTTAGCGAAGATATCCGAGGCCGACGTATTGAAGTTTCTATGGAAGAACATCGTCTGCCGCTTTGGGATACCTCAAAGACTTATTTCAGACAATGGGAGATAGTTCTGTGGGGCAAAAGTTCGAGCTTGGTGTCAAGAGTTGAAGATCGAGCAGGTCTTACCTCGGTAGTCTATCCTCAGAGCAACGGTGAAGTAGAATTTACTAACCGAACCATCGTGCAAGCCCTCAAAGTACGGTTGGATTCAGCTAGGCATAGATGGGTGGATGAACTACCTAGTGTGCTTTGGGCTTATCGGACGACGACCCTAGCGGCTACTGGCGAAACACCTTATTGTATGATATATGGAACATAAGCACTCTTACCAGCTGAGATCGGCCAAGATAGCCTTCGGGTTGTAGAGTATGCAGAGGATAATGGGGAAATACTGGTCCTCGAGTTGGACCATCTCGCAGAAAGAAGAGCTCGGGCCACTGTCCGTTTATCGGCATATCAGAGGAGAATGGCACAAGCTTATAACAAAAGAGTTCGGCCTCAAAAATATGAGTTGGGAGACCTCGTCTGGAGGAGGATACAGTATCAGGGATACAGAGGAAAGTTGGATCAAAAGTATGAAGGGCCATACAAAGTGGTCGGGAGAGTTGGAGCCACGGCTTATTATTTGGAGGACGAGCAAGGAAAGAGAGGGCGTCGGCCTTGGAATGTTATTCACCTCCGGAAGTACTATGCTTAGACTTTGCTTCTTTATCATTTGTGTAATATGCCTAAGACTTGCTCGGTTACCGCTTGTAAAAGCTACCTTATGAAATAAAAACTATTTTTCTCTCAACTCATGGTTTTCACTATCAGACTCCTCGGGTGGCAACCGCACCTGATCACATAAGCCCGACCAGCTCGATGTTTAAGCCCAATCCCGCATTGGCAACTACTCGAGTGGCTCTTACATTTGAGTACATAAGCCCGATCCGCTCGGCACTAAAGCCCAATTCTTATTGGCACCTCCTCGAGTGGCTCTTCTACTTGAGCGCATAAGCCTGACCAGCTCGGCACCAAAGCCCAATTCTTATTGGCACCTCCTCGAGTGACTCTTCCATTTGAGTACATAAGTCCGACCAACTTGGCACCGAAGCCCAATTCTTATTGGCACCTCCTCGAGTGGCTCTTCCACTTGAGCTCGTAAGCCCGACCAACTCGACACCAAAGCCCAATTCTTATTGGTGCTTCCTCGAGTGGCAACCACACTCAAGCGCGTTAACCTGACTAACTTGGCAACTCAAGGCCCCATTCCCAGGGGCACCTCCTCGGGCTATGGCATTGCTTGAGGACGAACTCTTAGCACGGGGCACGACCAGCTCGGGTTTCTCCGTGGATATAAGCTTACTGAGAACGAGAGACTAACCCATTTAAGGATCGGCCGAGAGACTAACCCATTTAAGGATCGGCCCAGCTCGAGCATTGTTTCTCCGTGTGGGGTGACTTTTTACTTTTTGATAAAGCTCAAGTCTTGAATTTCACGGGTTAGTCTGTCCAGTTACACGTGGTTTGTGCAGGTTATCCCGCTTAAAGTGTAAGTTATGCGTGTTTCGTTGACGCTCGGAGCGGCTTGGGTTATCCAATGTCGTGCTTAAGTTGTTATTCTTGCAATGAGACAGTTCGGGAAAAAAGGGAGTAAGAAAGTGGAATTTCATTAAGACATCAGAATTTACAATGTAATGAAAAATCTAAGTACAACTATTGTTTAGGGGAGCTCAGGGGAGTGGCGCCCTCATCATCCTCTTCCTCATGCCCTTCATCGGCCTCTTCCTTGTCATCGTCGGGCAGCTCATTCAAGGTCCAAGCCACGCTAAGGAAGGGAGCCGGGTGCTCCTCCTCGAAGTAGCCATTGGCTCGGAATTGAGCCACAGAGCTTTGGAAGCCGATATCGAAGTAAGCAAGAGACTTCTTCATGCACAGCTGCCAAACTCAGAGGACTTCAAGAACTCTTCCTTGCCGAGATCCCATGCGTTCATGGCATCACTCCTCAGGCGCCCGATCTCCGCCTCAGCTCGGGCCTTGGTCTCATCAAGCTCGGCCTCCAGTGCAGTTTTCTTAACAAGGAGGGTCTCGAGCTCGGCCCCCATCGCCCTCTTCTCGACCGCAAATGCCTCCCCATCAGAAGCTCGAGTGGCCTTCTCGACTACCAGCTCGGCCTCTAGCGCCTCCTTCTGGGCCTCGACCGCCCTCTCCTCCCGGGACCTCGCCGCCTCCAGGTCTGTGAGCTGCATCTCCAGCTCGATGTGATGCTTCATCACCTCGTCAAAGGACTGACGGGTGGATTTCACCTCTCGCTGAGCCTGGGTGAGACGTTTTATCACCTCGCCACCCCAAGCCATTTCCTACATAAGAATCAAGGGTCAGAAGGCTAACACAAACAGGAAACTAAAGCTCGGGAAGATCAGGAATGTACCGCTGTGAATTGGGCCACGAATAAGCCCACAGCCTCGGAGTTAGTGGCGCTCCGCAACCGAGCAACGTCCCTGTCCAGGACCATGTTGCAAAGAAATCCCGTTTCCATGACCCCGGACGGGGAGACCACCAGGGAGTCTTCAAAAAGGTTGAGGGCGGGGGCTCGATCGGGCCCCATCTCCGTCGTTGGTCCCACCTTCGGGGAAGGGACTTCAGGAATGAAAATAACAAGCGTCAGGTCGGGACGCTCCTCGTGCGTCGAGATCGGGGGCGTCGGCGCCCGGCACTTCTCGGCTGCAGGAGGGGGCTGCGTCTGTGAGGAGGAGACCCCCTTCTTCCTCTGGCGCCTGGCCTCCTTTTCGGCGATGAGGAGGCCTTCCGCTTCTTGGCGAATTTAGCGACCTCGGGTGTAGCTTCCCCTGAGGCACCCTCCTCGGTCCGCTCTTGCAGAGCCCTTATCAACGCCGCCTTGCCCATGCGTTCAGCTGCAAGAGAAGAATCAAGTTAGATATCAGTTCGGACAAGATACAAGATCGGTTCATGTGATGACACGACTAGGGAAAGACGCGGTGATACCTAAGTCCCCGATCAGCTCAACCCCATTCCTGCTGAACCCGAAATGGCCGAGGTCCTCCTTAGTCAGCTCAGGCCATTGTAGCTTTTCTCGCGCATAGCATCGAGGAAGGAGACCAGGTTGGGGGAGCGCTCGGGAGTCGACGGTGTGAGGATATATATATTATCTCTCCACGACATCTCACACCTCCAGGGGTTCCTCTTCTTCCTGGCCCGCTTAACATAGAAGAATCGGCTCATCCATCCTTTATGGAAGCTTGGGTTCCCCTTGATAAAACCGTGATCTCCCTTGTGGGAGAGGTAAAATTTCTCAGGGCCTAACCTCTTAATCTGGACTAATTGCATGAGGACGTAGGGGATGAGGGGGATGTTGTAGTAGCTAAGGAGGACGGCCAGGGCCAGAAGGAATCTATATGAGTTCGGGGCTAGTTGACTCGGGCTAACCTTTATATGTTGGCAGAGGGAGGTAATGAACCTAGGGATCAAAAATCTAAGGCCCATATCTATTTGGTTCATATAGAAGGTGTGAAAGCCAGGGGGAGGACGATGAGCCCTCTCCTCGGGACACGGGAGGACCACCTCGAACTTATCTAGCATCCCCCCTTTCTCCTTGATCAAGGAGATGTCAGATAACCTAAGGTTTGGGGATTTCTCCTCATACCAGGAGAGGCTCGAAGACCCCAGTTCGGCCTGGTCGGGAAGCCAAGGCTCTTTGGTCTCGGGACTTGAGGGGATATTCTCGAAGGACTCGGCTACACTCCTAACAACACTATCTATAGAGGAAGACATGGTAAAAGAAGATATAACTTACTAAGTGGATAATGAAAGACTAGGAAAACAGATCAAGAGCTCGGGAGTGAGAGAAGATTTGGGCAGAGTAACGGTGCGGTGAAAAGCGAAAGTGAGAAATGAACTGTAATCGTTGAAGTATTCATAAGAATTAAGAAGGAGTTTGAGACCGTCCGATCTCACACTCATAAACGGCCCAGATCACCTGGGGAACTCCAACGGTCACCTCAGTCATCGGGATCCCTCAATCTGGACAGTTCGCTCGAATCTTCTCAATGGTTGAGATGCAACTTCACACAGATCATGGTCTTCTCCCGAAAACACAACCCGACCTCCATCTAGCCGTCCACGTGTCTCTTTATCAACGGTTGGAGTGCGACGTCACGAGGATCATGGTTTTCTTTAGAACTACGGATTTCATCTCGGGTCCCGACCTCGATTATACACAATCCTATACTTCAATCCTTCGTCTAGGACTCGCGGCAGGGGATACTCTTGATGCCCCCTATTACCACCTCGGGACCCGATGACCGAGCAGCACACTCCAAGCCCCGACCTCTGCCCCTAAGATCGGGAAGTCGCTCGAGGACTCGCGCTGAGATCGGGAGTTTGCCCGAGGACTTGTGCTCAGATCGGGAGTGTTTCCCGAGAACAATTCCATATCTACCAGAATCCAGCCCAAATACGTCTTTCCTTATTTGAAGAATCCATGGACGATACGTCTTTCCTAATTTAAATGATAAGATCCCCGAGGATCACGGAGAATATCTCGCTCGATATATCCGGTGCAGACGAATATTCGTCAAGATATGCTCTCCTCCACCGCCTAGCCCCTCTATAAATACCAGTATGTCTCATTCATTCACACACATATTCTAGCATCCTTTATTCCCAGCACATATTTTCCTGCTCTCCTTTTTGCTCTTGCATCCTGCCTGACTTAAGCATCGGAGGGGCTTCGCCGGACATACTTTCGGCGCCCTCTGACCTGTGATTTGTGGCTGCAGGCACCAAGGAGAAGTACCTTCCATCCACAAGTGCCTGACGTCCCGAGCTCTCGACGTGGTGGTAGCTTTTGACAGAAATAATTTGGCTACATCAGTATGTATATATGTTCCTCACTGATACAAAATTTTGGTTACTTAGAAATTTTTCCTTACTCAAAATTTCCAATCTATATATATTAAAAAAAACTTAGTTGTGTCTTTTCCCTATAAGTTTCGAACAAAGAAAACTAAAGACATGAAATTCTATAATGGTTACTCTTTATAGTAAAAGATTTCTATAATTTAGGCATTCCTCTTAATATTTTATATGTTGTCTCTAATTATATATTTAATAGCCTAGATATAATTAATAATATAAAAATAAAAAAAAATCTATTTTATGATTAATCTCATACTAAGGGATTGTTTGCTTTCTAAATTATAACATTTTAGAAGTCTTTGGAATGTGTGTGGATACTGTTTTCAGTTTATATTTCAACTTTTGTGAATTATATTTAAAGGCTACAATCAATATTGGGATATATTTGTCTACTTTTACCTCCTGCAAAACCTGAATCTTGACATCACCGCTTCCCACCCTTAAAGTTATAGAACCTAAAATAAATTTATCAAATATTTAATACTGTACCACATAATATACATGCGGACTAGGCAATATTCATGCATCACAATTTGATTAATTAACCATATAATTATTTGAATCCGAAAAATACTTCCATTTCTCATTATAAATAGCAGACCATCTCCACCCTTTGAATCACACACAGCAATCATAATTCATCAAGGTCTTGGTCTAATTCTCGTCTTCCATTTCTTTTCTTCTACTTAGTTCAGTGTTCGAGAAATGGCTGAAATTAACAGAGAAACTTTCACAATATCAATGGCGCCCCACGCAAACGGCGCCCAAAAGTTCTCTTTACCAGTTGATTCGGAACACAAAGCCAAAACCTTAAAGATCTTCTCTTTCACACAACCACACATGAGGTCCTTTCACTTAGCATGGATCTCCTTCTTCACCTGCTTCATTTCGACTTTCGCCGCCGCGCCTCTGGTGCCGATCATTCGAGAGAACCTAAATCTCACCCGCTCCGACATAGGCAACGCCGGAGTCGCCTCCGTCTCCGGGAGCATCTTCTCCAGGCTCGCGATGGGCGTGATCTGCGACATGATCGGCCGACGATACGGCTGCGCGTTCCTCAACCTGTTGGCAGCGCCGGTTGTTTTCTCGGTGGTATTCATCTCATCAGCTGAGGGTTACCTCATAGTCCGCTTCATGATCGGATTCTCACTCGCGACGTTCGTTTCATGCCAGTACTGGACGAGCGTCATGTTTACCAGTTCGATCATCGGTCTGGTTAATGGGGTCGCTGCAGGGTGGGGTGACATGGGGGGTGGGGTGACTCAGTTGCTCATGCCTTTTCTATATCGCTTAATTGAGATTTCTGGGGCAACCCCTTTCACTGCATGGAGAATTGCGTTTATGGTGCCTGGATTTTTTCATGTTATTATCGGAATAATGGTTTTAACTTTAGGACAAGATTTGCCAGATGGGAATCTTGGTATGCTACAGAAGAGAGGAGATGTGCAGAAAGACAAATTTTCGAAGGTATCTAAGACATAAATTGGTTACTTGGATCTTGTGGTTTTATCATAATAACAACTGTGTTAATTAAACTAGAGATCACTTACGTTTTTTTTTGCTTGAATATTGTCAAGATATTCAAGTATGCTGTTAAAAATTATAGGACATGGGTATTTTCCCTGCTCTACGGCTTTTCCATGGGAGTTGAGCTTTGCATAAACAATGTCATTGCCGAATATTTCTATGACAGGTACATTATTTAGACAGCACTTAAATTTGAAAAATAAATTATTAAATCTTTTTGGTACGTCTTTATTTATACATGATCCGATGAGTCTTGAGCTCTTGAATTTGCCTCAATGGCCATGCATTACAATAAATTGGTGGAAGAAATCATCTTCAACATTTGTTGCAACATTCCTTGTTATAACATTACACGTATTAGGTTTTCATTAGTGTTTTAACACATGTAATATATGAAAATGCTACATCATAGAATATTTTTTCTTAGAAGTAAGGCGATGTCGAACTTGGAACTTAATACGACTCAAATCCATAATTCTTAGGTTTAACCTTTCACTCCACACCGCCGGGATCATAGCCGCCACATTCGGCATGGCGAACTTCATAGCCCGTCCTTTTGGCGGATACGCCTCCGACCTAGCAGCCCGGAGATTCGGAATGAGGGGAAGACTGTGGGTCCTATGGATTGTCCAAACCTTAGGAGGAGTATTCTGCATCTGGCTAGGAAATGCAGAAACACTTCCAATAGCCATCACATCCATGATCCTTTTCTCCATCGGAGCTCAGGCCGCATGCGGCGCGGCATACGGTATCATCCCATTTGTTTCAAGAAGATCATTAGGGTTGATATCGGGACTCACAGGAGCCGGAGGAAACTTCGGCGGCGGATTGAACCAACTAATCTTCTTCTCCTCGACGAGATTCTCCACCGCAAAAGGGCTCTCTCTGATGGGAATCTTGGCGGTGGTATGCACCGTTCCCGTTGCTTTTATCCATTTTCCGCAGTGGGGTAGTATGCTGTTTCCACCTTCAAGAAATGGGAAATATAGTGAAGAATATTACTACTCGTCGGAGTGGAATGAGGAAGAAAAATTGAAGGGTTTGCATCATGGAAGCCTTAAATTCGCCGAAAACAGCGTATCCGAGCGTGGGAAGAAGAATGATGTTGCATCGGCGGCCACACCGCCGGGGAATGCAACACCGAATAACGTTGTTCAAATTTTAGTTTAAATTAAGGTTAAAAAAAGTCGAAGAAAGGCGTTAGGTATATTTAGTGACGAGAGAAGACGAATGCTTTATCGTGTTGTACTCTCACACATGTGTTGTACTTTTGCAATATATAATATATAATGATGAATTTCGATGAATTAACAGTCATTGACCTTGGAAAAAGTTCTACGATCCGTACCTTAGAATAGAATTCCAAAATATGACGTCGACCGACACTTGGTTGAATTCTTGAACGCAATCCCCATGTATTCTCCCACTTTTCATAAGATTTGACTTCTGGTTCTGTACGTAATATTTAATATCTAGTACAAGATAATAATGATCCAAGAAAGAATCCATCACAATTAAATTCCAAATAGAATTTTATCAAATTTGTCACACATATTGAAAAGGATGCCTTAAGTTTGGGGCAATGGCACAAAAAAATTGGAATGCTTATATTCCTTGTTTGAGGGAAAATGTCATATTTTTCTCCTATGAAAAGCTAAAAGAGCACAAAACACACCGTAATATAATTGACCATTCACAACTTAACCCTGTGTGTTGTTAAATTTTTAATTACTTACCACATTAATATTTATAATATTTTTTTAAATGTGCAATATCTTTATTCCCACATAGTTTTTTTAATTTAATTTTAAAAATCACTACCAACAAATGCAACGGATCAATCAGACCGTGTCACGTAGCAAAACTAATTATTTTAATAGAATGAATTGGACCACTAATATGTTGGCATGTGGTAGAATATTATAATAAAATAAAAAAAATTAAAGCCAAAAAATAGAATGGATTGGTCAACTCTTTCAAAATTCAGATTTGCATATCATCTTTCTCCCTCTTGTCTCTCTCTTGTTCAACAAACAAATTTTTCAAAGTTCAGATTTGCATCTCCTATGTTTTGAACTGATATATGGACTGTTCTGATCTTAAATTGATCTGATGCGAAGCTCCAAAGCTGATTTGTTCACTAAGCTATTATATTCTTCTTTGTTCTGATATGATCAGCTCTTCTATTCTGTTATGTTCTGAACTGTTTTGCTTCTTCTCATACTGTTTTGAACTGAATAGTTATGCTCTTCTCAACAGATCTTATCTAATCTGATACGTTTCTCTGAGCTGATCTCATCTAATCTGATCTGTTCTGAACCGTTCTCAATTGATATGTTATACTGATCTCTGAACTGTTCTGAACATTTCTTCTTATCTGATCTCAGCTCTTCACTTATACTGATATGTTTTAAGCTCAGTTCTGATTCTTGTCTGCTTTCAGATATATCAGGGACGAACTGATTTTAAGAAGAGGCAAATGAGAGGGGTAGGGCATGGAGAAACAGAAAGATCTGTTTTTTGAAGAAATGAGATCAATGACAATACTTATGTTAGTTTTCAATTTTTTTAAAATTATTAAGTTTTTTATCACGTGTCACCGTCCGATTGGTCCGCTGCTTTGTGGGCAGTGTCCCCGAATGCAGGGTTGACGAAGACAAATAATTCAATGGCTGCTGCACCTATCCCTCTGCGGCAGTTGTCCTGTCAGGATCACAATTATAGGGTCACAATTATAGAGCGGACACTGGTTTTTAACCATTTCCACTCCGTACCTATATAATTACTTATTTGGAAGTCCCCGTGCCGCATTCCTCAGTTTCACAATCTTATAAGTTTTATTTCTCATTCTCACAACAAAATCCTTTCGAAAACTTATTGATGAGATTCGTATGTCAGGTTTTTTGGATTAATATTATTTCTTGTATCAATATCCTCCTTTTTTTCTTACTCAAAATGGATGATGGGGGTGCTTTTATATTTGGTTGTGATACTATGTTCGGTAATGAATCTGTCAAATATAGTGGTGGGTGTTCTATTCTGTCGATGAACAGTTCACGCTCTAATCTGTCGAACAACAGTTCACTAACTTTGATTGGTCGAGGCGAGAAAAGTGCTTTTTTCTCAAGACAAAATTGCTCGAGTATAGTGCTCTCGCTCCGACAATCGTCCCTAAGATACAACGACCTACGAATTACGAAGTTTAGCACCACACTGGGTAATTCCGATGAACAATAAATGTTTTGAACTTTGTTTTTGAGTTGAGAACTGTACGTAAGGAAAACATAGGGAAAATTCAGTGCAGAAGGCAACAGGAGAATGCAGAATTAATTGAATCTCGAATGCCTAAACTGCTTGTATTTATAGGGGTTGGTTGGTTGACTTGAAGGACGTATGCTTTCAAGAAACGCCATTCCGAACAGTTATACTGCTTCAAACAGTTGCACTGTTTTGTACTGCTTCAGAGCAATCGCACTCCAACCCCAACGGTTGCAGCGTTTGATCGGACACAACCATCCTAACAGCTCTTAGCGTTCCAGGAATGAATAGGTGTACTTTTTCAGAAAAACTAGTTCGGTCCGATTTAGAGTACGCAGATCGGTTCGCCTGCCCAGATCAGCACGGGGCTTTGGACCAAATCGCGCTAATCAGCATGCTGACCCTTCCATCAGTGCAGGTCGTCACAGCTTGCAAGGTCTACTCAGCTTGCGATGGTCAACTCAGCTTGCAACGGTCAACTTAGCTTGCGATGGTCAACTCAGCTCGCGATGGTCAACTCAGCTTGGGGCTTCAATGTTGGGGAACCGTGGCGGATCCGGATCACGCCTCCCGGCGAGGCAGCGGAAGAACAAAAATTGGGCCGGGAGACGATCAATACAATTCAAAACATGCAAAACTATGAACCATTCATAGGGGGTTTGGTTGATTACCTTGCTGGCAACTCGTGCCTGGCTCCGACTAGTTTCGTGAGGAAACCGGCACTTCACGGTAGGCGGCAGTAGATACGTCAATCAGGTCCACGATCGGAAACGATCTCCCTCCGATCAGCCTGCACTAGAAGACTGATGGATTTTATCACCAACGGATTCTCCTCGTCAAGTTGGCCGGAACAAATTCCGGCGAAGCAAGGCGACGGCGGCGGCGGCGGCGGCTTTTGAGAGAGGAGAGGGGGCGGCGCTTTTAGCTAGGGTTAGGATTTGTGTTAGTTGTAGTTATGAAGCCTAAGTCTACATTAAGTAGACTTATGATAGACTTGGACCGGCCCAATGGGCCCGGGTCCAACGGATGAACATTCGGTTCATCCCTATCACCGTGACTTCATCATAACTCCGATCGCCGATCAGATCGGACGGATCGAATCAGTTTCCATAACTGAATACTATGATCTGAAAAACCATTTTTCAGAAACCCAGTGCAAAATGACCGTTTTGCCCCTCAACGTCGGGAAATCACGATTTGACCCCTGTTGACTTTTAGGAAGTCGCACTCCCCAAAATCCTCTTCCCATGCTCAACACATTGAGCTCAGTATCCGTGCGGGAATCTCGAATCCAGTACTTGTGTGACCCTCAATGGTTCAGGGATACAGCTAGCCGTGGGCCCACAATCATTGTGGCTCCGGAATCACAATTCCGGACTTGTCCATTGGATCATGGTAAGAGCGTCTAGCAACATCGCCCCATGATCCCCTAGGTATCACTGATAGTGCCTGCAAGAACCAGTTGGTCGTGGTTAGCGTACAGTACGGTCCTTTCAATCCATATATCCCGATCAGAACAACGACCATTGATAAATCGAGAGTCGCTAAAGATCCGATAGCTATGCATACATCTTGGAGATCGTATAGTGACATCGCGAGTGTAACTAGGTAAACCCATTTACCTAAAACACTTCTAGTACTCTGGCCAGAGATTTACACACTATTATCCCCTCAGATAGCATAGGGTATCCACGCATGTCTGCAAGCGGTGAATCCTCGACAACGATGCATCGACTCCTACATGCATCGGGGTCTCACCCAATCCCGCCGCCTAATGACCCCAAGTGAGTCGGAAAACGAGTCAAAGTGAGACGCCTATCATGTAGAGTCTCAATGACGTTTCGAGTCGTGAGGACTAATCAGTACAACCAAGACCTCGGACTTATCCACTCGACAAATGGTAACCACTTGGAAAGTCCGAACGATGGTAGTTCGATAGATCACCAGGTCACTATCTGTTAGAACAATATTTATTAAGTTTTGGTGATAACAAAAAGACAAAATGGATTGATCGATCAGTTGTCGCATTCAACAAGTGCTATTTTATCATTTGGAGTTTTCATGAAGAGATCAGCAGTTGATTAGTTGGAGGAGTGCTAAACGACGGCGTCTTGTTAACGTGGAACGACGTCGTTGGTATGAACAGTTACAGTTCAGCAGATACCTTCTTGAAGAGCTACAGCAGTTATTCGTGAAGATTCAGCAGATGGTATTCGATATGAGTTCTATCGTGTTTTGCTAAGAAGTGTCAACGACAGCGTTTTGATAAGTTGGAACGACGTCGTGGAGTGCACTGTTTCGTATCAGCAGAAGAAATGTTCAGCAGACTCTTTGTTGAAGTAGTTCAGTAGTTGCTTAGTCTATTTGTTGAAGATGGTGATACGAAATCGTTTGATTTAGTTGGAACGACAGCGTTTGGATTGATTCAGCAGAAGCGTTTCTTTGTCAACCAGCAGATGCTCTACTTGTTGTTATCCAGCAGATGTATTTCGAAGATAGCTAAACGGTGTCGCTTAAATAAGTTGACACGACATCGTTTTATTGCTAAAAGTATCAGCAGATGGAAAAACGCGTACGCTTATCAGCAGATGAATTCTTCTAAGCGTTTTTCCAGTCGAAGCTTTCAACGAAGGTGAATATAAGTGCTGATGTTCAAAGTAATTTCAGGCGCAAGCTCAAAGTATTTCAAATACGATCGTTTGCTTATATGGAAAAGATTTATTGGATCGTACAGTTGCCTGGAATGAAGGAAACAAGGTAGGTACTATTTTGGGTGAATAGTACAAGTGTACAGTGGCCGTTCTCTATGCTTGCACAGAAATGGAAAGAAGACAAATTGGCTCTGTGGATGAGCGTTTGACCTTGCAGTGGAGCAGAGATTACGGTGTACTATTTTGGCAGTAATTCAAACGGGATTTATTTCCTTTGGAGGATTTAATGTTACCGTTGCAGTCGAAGCCTATAAATATCAGCAGCAGCTTTGAAGAACATACCAATTGCTATTCTATCTTGCCATAACGCTGCCAAAATATTTACAGAGCTTTCTCTTGTTGATATTTCAAAAAGCTCAAGACTCGAAGAACAATTCGTTTTTGATCTTCATTTGATAATCTTTCGAGTCAAAATACAGTCTCTAGCATCGTGTTCTCATTGATTTACTTGAAAGAGTCTGTAAACGAACTGTCTTTTAAGAAGTTCGTAAAACGTTCAAAATCATTGTAAACCAGCAGCGAAGTCTGCGTGAAGCGTTGTGAAGTGCTAGGAGTTCTCAAGGCTGTTGGCTTTGGGATCGGGTGCTTGTAGATTGTTTACTTGTATCAAAGTCTTCTAGTGTTACCTTCCGAGGAGGAAGAAGGGGAGACGTAGGATATTTATATCCGAACTTCCAGAAACAAACTCTCGTCTCAATCTTTTATTTACAGCATTTACTTACTGTTTGCACATTGTTTGTTCACAAACCAATCGGCCTATTTCCGCACATTTATTGTTGGCTGAGAAGTTTGCATATAACTGAGAATCCAAAAGTTTTTAAAAGTGTTTTGAAATAGAAAAATCGAAGGAGTTCATTCAACCCCCCCCCTTTCTGAACTCCAATTTGCTTAGTGATCCTATTTCCGGGACCATCACTATCTATCTGCATGCTCAGAACATCACAATGTTCCCTACCAATGAAACATGGTACTTCGCATCGTAGATACTAGTCTCGAGCTCGGGCGGCCTTATCCTCATTTTGACGGCCCAATCGACTAGGAACTAATTTAGAATACACAGTGACTATTAGATGTGTTTCATGATAGCCGTCATACCCACTATCACATCTAACATACACTATAATGTATTCCAGGTCTTTACTCAACACAATTGTTAATCATCATACAACACAATGAAAGTAAAGAATGCCTTATAAATAAATGCGAATATCATATATAAATATTGTCATATACAAGAGTCTATAAACCCACACGCCACAAGTTGGCTAGTTGGGCATCTACTCTAACAATCTCCCACTTTCCCTAAAGCCAACTACTCATCAGACGCAGTCCCATTGTTTCGCGATGTTTTTCAAACAACGGTCCTGGCAGGGGTTTCGTAAGTGGATCAGCAACGTTGTCCGCAGAGGCGACTCTCTCAACTGCTATGTCACCTCTAGCCACAATATCCCGGATTATGTGGTATTTCCTCAGTATGTGTTTGGATCTTTGGTGAGACCTAGGCTCCTTTGCTTGCGCAACGGCACCCGTGTTGTCGCAGTACACCGGGACTGGACCAACTCCATTAGGAATGACGCCCAACTCTTGGACGAAATTCCTTATCCAAACCGCCTCCTTAGCAGCAGCTGATGCTGCGATGTACTCAGCCTCAGTGGTTGAATCCGCGATGGTGTCTTGCTTGGAACTCTTCCAAGAGACAACGCCACCATTGAGCATGAATACAAATCCAGAGGTAGACTTCGAATCATCCACGTCACACTGGAAGCTAGAATCAGTGTAGCCTTCCAGTTTCAGTTCACCACCCCCATAGACCATGAACATATTCTTAGTCCTTCGCAAGTACTTAAGAATATCCTTCACAGCCTTCCAATGCAATTGGCCGGGGTTGGCCTGGTAGCGGCTCGTGACACTCAGAGCATATGCGACATCCGGTCTAGTCGAGATCATGCCATACATAATACTACCTATTGCCGAGGCATATGGCACACGTGTCATACTCTCTATCTCCTCATCAGTCTTCGGACACATAGAATTAGATAGAGTGACCCCGTGGCACATAGGTAGGTGTCCTCTCTTGGACTCTTCCATAGAGAACCTCTTAAGTATGGTATCGATGTAGGTAGCTTGGGTGAGTCCGAGCATTCGTTTAGATATATCCCGATAGATCTGTATTCCAAGAATATAGGATGCTTCACCCATGTCCTTCATCGAAAATCTACTAGACAACCATACTTTAGTTGATTGCAGCATTCCTACATCATTCCCAATGAGTAGAATGTCATCAACATAAAGTACGAGGAATGTCACAGCGCTTTTAACTACCTTCTTATACACACATGGCTCCTCGGGATTCTTGATGAAACCGAATTCCTTAATTGTTTCATCGAATCTCAGGTTCCAACTTCGTGATGCTTGTTTGATAGATCGATCTCTGAAGCTTGCATACCTTATGCTCGCTTCCAACAGATGTGAAACCCTCAGGCTGCGTCATATAGATCTCTTCTTTAATGTTTCCATTAAGGAACGCATTTTTCACATCCATTTGCCATATCTCATAGTCGTACCATGCGGCTATGGCTAACAAGATTCTAATTGACTTGAACATTGCGACTGGAGAGAAGGTTTCATCATAGTCAACACCTTGCCTCTGAGTGTAACCTTTCGCGACCAGTCGTGCCTTGTAGGTCATTACCTTACCATCAGGCCCAAGTTTCCTCTTGTATACCCATTTGCACCCAATAGGAACAATTCATTCGGGAGGATTGACAAGAGTCCAAACTTGGTTAGCATGCATTGAGTCAAACTCAGACTGCATTGCTTCAAGCCACAAATTAGAATCAGCATCGGAAATTGCCTCCTTGAAAGTTCTTGGATCAGATCCAACAACTTGATCACCTTGATAATCTTCAAGGAGAAAACCATATCTCTCAGGAGCCCTAGGAACCCTTTCGGATCTCCTAGGTGCGACCATTTCTGGTACTAGCTCTGGAGGTGCAGGAGATTCACCTGGTACTTCGATTGGATCTCGAACCTCTTCGAGTTCTACTATT
>KV014115.1:64556-89450 GCA_001598015.1 Dorcoceras hygrometricum | reverse complement strand
ATCCTCCTCGCGCTACAGGAAAGTTGACTCGCGTTGACCTCGACATCTGCTGATCAACCAGCAGGAACACACCCACGCGATCTACCAGCTGGTACCAAACGAAATCATCAAGACGACGTCGCACCAATTAATCTAAACGCAGTCGTTTTGTCCTCAGCGCGATTATACTAACGCACCTGCTGATCACAACACACGCAACGACAGCGTTTCAGGCATCTCGCGCTAAAACGCTCTTCTGCTGGATTCATCACCGACCAGCTGCTAATTCACCAAAACCGGCTGACACGTCGACCAGCAGGTACCTCTAATACGCGAAAGAAAACAGAATCTCCAGAATTGTTCAACACACGAAAAGGAACCCGAAAATGCAACTCAAATATTCAAATAGAGATCTTAAACTAACAGAACCTCTATTTATCGATTCATTCCAACGGAAATTCTAAATTACAAATCCAGGTCTCACAGCCAGTGTCTTGGCCATCACGCGGAGCGGTGATCATCGAACGGCCACTGTGCGCCTCCCTTTAGCAACGCCCGTGCGAGAGACATCAACTCCCCGCCGGCCATTGATCGCGCAACCGTTGCGCGAGAAGGCGCCCATCGCACGGCTGTGATGCGCGACAAGCGCGCATCGCGTGCTCATATGCGTGCAGCGGCGCTTGGTTGCCGGCGACCATGGCGGCGGTCGGCGGCCATCATCAACCAAAATTTTTTTTTGTTTCGTTCAATCTGAAATTCAAGATTAGATACAATACGTCACAATTGTATTGATCAGATCCGAACCTTGGCTCTGATACCACTGTTGGGGAACCGTGACAGATCCGGATCATGCCTCCCGGCGAGGCAGCAGAAGAATAAAAATTGGGCCGAGAGACGATCAATACAATTCAAAACATGCAAAACTATGAACCATTCATAGGGGGTTTGGTTGATTACCTTGCTGGCAACTCGTGCCTGGCTCCGACCAGTTTCGCGAGGAAACCGGCACTTCACGGTAGGCGGCGGTAGATTACGTCAATCAGGTCCACGACCGGAAACGATCTCCCTCCGATCAGCCTGCACTAGAAGACTGATGGATTTTATCACCAACGGATTCTCCTCGTCAAGTTGGCCGGAACAAATTCCGACGAAGCAAGGCGGCGACGGCTTTTGAGAGAGGAGAGGGGGCGGCGCTTTTAGCTAGGGTTAGGATTTGTGATTAGTTGTAGTTATGAGCCTAAGTCTACATTAAGTAGACTTATGATAGACTTGGACCGGCCCAACGGGCCCGGATCCACCGGGTGAACATTCGGTTCTTCCCTATCACCGTGACTTTATCATAACTCCGATCGTCGATCAGATCAGACGGCCCGGATCCACCGGATGAACATTCGGTTCTTCCCTATCACCGTGACTTTATCATAACTCCGATCGTCGATCAGATCAGACGGATCGACTCAGTTTCCAAAACTGAATACTATGATCTAAAAAACCATTTTTCAGAACCCCAGTGCAAAATGACCGTTTTGCCCCTCAACGTTGGGAAATCACGATTTGACCCCTGTTGACTTTTAGGAAGTCGCACTCCCCAAAATCCTCTTCCCATGCTCAACACATTGAGCTCAGTATCCGTGCGGGAATCTCGAATCCAGTACTTGTGTGACCCTCAATGGTTCAGGGATACAGCTAGCCGTGGGCCCACAACCATTGTGGCTCCGGAATCACAATTCCGGACTTGTCCATCGGATCATGGTAAGAGCGTCTAGCAACATCGCCCCATGATCCCCTAGGTATCACTGATAGTGCCTGCAAGAACCAGTTGGTCGTGGTTAGCGTACAGTACGGTCCTTTCAATCCATATATCCCGATCAGATCAACGACCATTGGTAAATCGAGAGTCGCTAAAGATCCGATAGCTATTCATACATCTTGGAGATCGTATAGTGACATCGTGAGTGTAACTAGGTAAACCCATTTACCTAAAACACTTCTAGTACTCTGGCCAGAGATTTACACACTATTATCCCCTCAGATAGCATAGGGTATCCACGCATGTCTGCGAGCGGTGAATCCTCGACACATATCTATTGCAGATCCCGTTGAGCTGTGCATTGAGTTCTTTGGCTCCCTTACTTGGTTGTAGCCTTCGGCTGTTGTCCCTGGTCTCATGCATAGCATCTGCATTTTATTCTTGCTGTTTACTGCTGTTTTATAGTTGCTCTCCGTACTGGGGTTTGACCCCATGTCCCTCTGGGGCTTGGTTTGTTTTTCTTGCCTGTTTTGTTGTTCAGGTTATCCAGCTGGTCGTGGAGCTGACCCAGCTAGAGGTGCCCCAGGAGGTGGTTAGAGTATCCCAGTAGCGTATAGCATATATTTATGTATCGGTATAGTTAGCCAGGGGATGCCCTGTGCTATTGTTGTATATTGTGGTATTCAGTTATGGTTGTTACCAGGTATTAGATACATGTTTATGCTGTACCGTTTGTTGTGATGGTTTTGTAAACTGGGATATCTATTTTGAGTATTGTTGTATTTTAAATTATATCGTTTTAAACCGTCAGGCCAAAAGTAAAAATTTTACCCGATTTTTAGTAGCTTCCGCTTGTAATTATGTGATTTTACTCTGTTGTGAGTACGAGGCCTGACCGATTACGAAACAATACAACAGCTGATGGTGAAACAATGCAACTGCTGAAATCTATACATAGAATATTTCAACGTAGAATATCAGTAGTGGTTTAAGAACCAGACTTCAGACTTAACCATAAGAATCAACATGAATAACGATGGTTTGTTTTGTCTGAAGAAATCAAAATATCTCAAGAAATTTCTGGAAATGATCGAATAAGCTACTTGTAAGCTGCTTCGATGAATAATCTTTAGAAAAATTAAGAAACTACTGGATGAACATCATCAAACCATTTTCTAAAATCTTTTCTGAATCAAAATACAGTAAACACGTACCTTTGTAAAAACAGAGCATGAACTTACTTTTATTTGAAGAACCGCCGTAGCAAAACTTCAAATCCTTTAAAACTCGAACAGACATGCATACAGAACTGAATATATGCTTTCACTGAGTGAGCAAGACACAAAGTTTACTTGCTTGAATTTTGTAACACAATCACAGATGAAGCCTAGCAAATTACGTACGCACCACTCGTCTCCTTCAAAAAGCTTTAAAAGACTTTCGCCCGGTTTCTTTGATAGTGAGCATCACTTGATTTTGGAAGTATTTTGATTTGAAAATAATGATGCATGATGTGTCTAACATTCTATATATATATGATTTCAAATGCCTAAGGAAGAAACACGTTTTAATCAAGATGCTCAAATCTTTTTAAAAGTGCTACTCCTTTTAAAGAGAAATCTGATGCATTAAACCGAACCATTTTAGTTAAAAATCAGGATTCGATTGGCTTGCAATAACCGGCTAAACAGCTGCTGCAATCGCATTCTAATATCTGAATCTCAACTTATCGTAGAGTGACAGCTGATATCAAGTAAAAAATGAAACTTAATTCAATATAGAAAGATGAAATCACTAAATCATGAAATCTGAAATTTAAGCGAATAGAATAGCATTTCAGTGTAATCCTTCAAATATCATAACTTTCTAATCGTGTACTATATAAATGGCTGGGCGTACAGGAAGTGTATGTTGCACAACCTCCTGGCTTCGTTAATCATACATATCCAGATCACGTATATAAACTGGATAAAGCTCTATATGGGTTGAAGCAAGCATCCAGAGCTTGGTATGACACACTATCAAAATTTATTATTGAGCATGATTTTTTTATAGGCACTTTCAATAAGACTTTATTTAAATTTATCAAAAATGATCATGTCCTGTTGGTACAGATATATGTAGATGATATTATCTTTAGGTCAAATAACCCCAAAATGTGCCAAAAGTTTTCTAAGTTAAAGCAGGATAAGTTTGAGATGAGCATGATGGGAGAGCTGACGTTCTTTCTGGGTTTACAAGTTAGACAGCTTGAAAATGGGAACTTCATCAATCCAGCTAAATACACGAAAGAACTGCTGAAGAAGTTTGGCATGGAGAATTTTTCAGCAGCAGCTACCTCGATGAGTGCTTCAATCAAATTGGACAAAGATGAAGCTGGAACAGCCATAGAGGTATCATTGTATCGTGGTATAATTGGCTCATTGCTATACTTAACTGCTAGCAGACCAGACATCATGTTTCCTGTCTGTATGTGTGCTAGATTTCAATCCGAGCCCAAAAAATAGCATTACATTGCAGTAAAAAGGATTTTAAAATATTTGAAAGGAACTTCCAATGTGGGTCTTTGGTATCCCAAAGACTCCAGTTTTCAACTAATCGGTTACAGTGATGCAGATTACGCAGGATGCAGGATTGATAGGCGTAGCACAAGTGGGACTTGCCAATTCTTGGGAGATCGTTTGATTTCCTGGTTCAGTAAGAAGCAGACTTCAATTGCCACATCCACAGCTGAAGCAGAGTATCTAGAGGCTGGAAGCTGCTGTGCTCAGATCTTATGTATTCAACACCAGCTCAAGGATTACGGCATTGATGTTTCTGAAGCGCCCATCTTCTGTGACAATACCAGTGCGATAGCTATCACCCATAATCCTGTGCTGCATTCCAGAACAAAGCATATCGACATCAGACATCACTTCATAAGAGATCACGTGCTCAAGAAGGACGTCCAGCTGGAGTATGTGTCGACAGATCAGAAAGTTGCTGATATCTTCACAAAGCCTCTACCAGACTGTTAGGACCGAAGGATCAGATCTCAAGATGCAACAATAAAATAAGCAAAGCTACACAGGGAGGGGAGAGATCTGATCCTATGAAAATTAAAACAAAGCAACACTGCTAAGATATTACGGTGCAATACCGCTGGTTCTTGAACATATAAATAGAGCACCGGAGACAGATCTGGTATGAAATAAAATCATGCAGAAAACACCAGAACTGAATCCTAATTTTAAAACTCAACACAAACAGATTTCTGTTCAACATAAATCTGTTTGACTTACTGTGTGTGCAACTGAAGTGTATGCGTGCGTGCTAATATAAATACAAATGCGGAATGCTATAAATCATAAAGAAATTACGCTGCTGTTTGTTTATGGAAGTTCAGATATAAATATCCTACGTCTCCCCTTCTTCTGCGTCGGAAGGTTCCACTAGAAGAATTTGATCCGCAGACCCAATCACCGAGCCTCGCTTCAGGTGAACTCCTAGCCTCAACAAATGCACACCAGCCGCAACTGTGTGTCTAAATAAACAAGAACTTGTTTAACGTCTCTGTTCAAAGACTACATACACAGAGTTTAACGTCTTCGTGCTTGGACGGGATCTGATTGTTGGGTTGTGATTCACTCGCTAATCAATTTCGCACATCTCTCAAAATATGCGAGTGAATCTGTGTGTGTGAGATTTTACAGTGAACGCTCAACTCTCTAAAGAATAAATCTCACACACTGGGAAAATGCTTCTACAAAAGCTGATGAAGACTCAGCAGTCGACACTGCAATAAGCTTCTCTCTAATGATGGTCAACTTCTTCATCTTCCTGTTTTCTTCCCTCTGTAATTTCTCTGTTTTTGTCTTTCACACCAGCATCAGCATCGATTTCTTCAAATAATATTTTATATAAAGCCTCTGTTCAATTTAATCCGCTTGACACACTTTTCTTCCCGTTGAAAGATGTTATGTAAAGTACCGACAGGAGGTTGTCCTTGTGTCCTTTAATTTGCAGGCTTTTGTCATCTTTTGATTTGGCTTATATGTTCCAGCAGCTGATCGCTTCTTAATGTTCTTCATCTGAGTTGTTCATCAGCTGATGCCACAATTCTCCTCACGATCCAGCTGATAAACCACTGCTCCTTATTTGATCAGCTGCTCCACGTGTAATCAATGTCTGATAACAGCTTTTCTTCAAAGCAACAGCTGATGCATCTTCGTTGATGCGCAACAGCTGTTTCATTATCTGTTCGCTCAGCTTTTGTTTCATCTTCAACTAATTCATCCCAACAGCTGATTGTTTTCTTCGTTATAACATTGTTCAATAGCTGTTCACTCAGCTGTTGGTTTTCTTCACAGTATTGTTCATCAGCTGTTCGATTCTTCTTCACTTTGAACAACAGTGATATTTTTTTTCTTCGTTGTACCAACAGCTAATCAATGGTTGTTGTTTTCAGATTCTGTAATAGTATGTCCAACAGCTCACATTTGATCAGCTTCTCCTCTTGACAACGTCTGATCGAACTTCTCGTATCAACATCTGATGTCTGTTGTCAGCTGATTCAACTTCGTCGCTCTATGTCTGATTTATCTTCATCAGCTGATTCATCGTCTGGACAAAATCTGAATATCTTTAATCCAACATCAGAATCAACTGCTCCACATCTGATTCAGATTCCTCTTTGCATCGACGTCTGATTCCATCTTCTTCTTGCATCTTCAGACGTCTACTTTTCATCTGATTTCTCCTGTTCTTCTCTTCTCGTCAGACTTCACTACTGAACCAATGAGTACAGCTGGACTCCACGTAAGCATGTCTGTTCACGCTGGACTCCACGTAAGGATTGCTGTCCATGTATGATTCCACCTAAGCGAAGCTGTCCACGTAAGAATCTCTGTTCAACTTGGATTTTGCCTGATTACGATCAGCTGGCTCAGCTTTGGACGTCACCATTGCTAATCCAGCCATTACGTCTAATTTGTTGATCCAGATTTCTCCTTACTTCACTTTTCTTTTAATCTTCTCTTTGTCAGTTTCTTCACGTCATCAGACTTCGCTTCATTCCAACAGCTGATTGCTTCTCTTCACTAATGAACATCTGATAACTTCTTCTGTCAGCTTCTGAATATTTGCAACTGCTGATTGTTTCACAACTTCTCTGTTTCAACTACTGAAATATTCCAACAGATTACTCGATGTAATTCAGCTAAGATTCTGCACACTACGTAGATTTGTTAGAAACACAATAACAGGTTTTGTGTAATTCAAAAGTCAGATCTGGATCTGTTATCCAGATCCATCACAGACGCTAAGTTTTTGTATTTTCGAATCATTCTTGGTCTCTTAAAATTTCCTTGATCTGTCTTTTCGCTAACAAATTGCAGGTTGAACAGCTTTTGTTTACTTCAGATCTGGATCTTCTGTTCAGGGGGAACGAGGATCACTTCAGATTTGGTAAATTCTTGCGTTGGGAGAACCTCAGCTTTAGGGGGAACAACATATCTGAATTAATAAGTGCTGAGTCAGCTGAATGCATGAGATCTGATCTATTCAGATTTCGTGTATATACAGCTGATGCTTATATGTGATCAGATCTGACAGCACCCAGCTGAAACATTAAACAGATCTAAAGTTGTGACGTAATGGTCAAATGGCACGTGTTTTTACTTTTTCACCCTTGTGGTTAAAATTCAAAATATTTTCAAATCTCTCAAAATCTGATCGCGTCATCGGATGATTGACACGTGTGTTGTCATCATGCGAAACGTCACATCCACATTCTCTCTCTTTCATAATTTTGAATTCACTTACCTTTTATACGTCTGTTCATCTTCATTTACAGTTTACCTAGCAAAAATTACTTTCTTGCTATATTGATTTCTAGTGGTTTTACTGCATATATTTCCGGCGCTTTTCTTCGTTCGAATCAATCTTTAGAAATGGCTGTTGTTTTGATTAACATTGCTATCCAAATCTACTTCGACTCCGTATTCGGGATGGCAGATGCAGGAATGGTACAGATGTTCAAAGCCCTAGAGTCATCTGGACTCCGTGGGTTCCTCGGATGCTCCTCTGCCATCTACGAAGCTTCTTTGGTGGAATTATTTCACAACGCTTCAGTGAGAGACGACAAAGTTGTCAGTGCCGTACAGGGCAAGTCAGTTGAGATTTCTGAGGAGCTATTTGCTGGAACGTTTGAGTTACAAACAGAGGGGTTGACAGATATGCATGATGTGTCGAAGGATCTGGTGTTTGAATCTAGTGTGTTCTCTACTGATGGTCAACAGCTTAAGACCTCTTGCAAGTAGAGGGAGATGAATTTTGAGTTTTGGCTGTTGAACGATATCTTGGCTAAGACCGTGACAGTCAAAGCTGGTTCTTTTGATGTTGTTACCCATGAGAGGTTTCTGATTATGTCTGCTATCTATGGTGGAGTTAGGGTCAATTGGGGCAGACCATTGTTCAACATCTTTAAGGACATGGTGACTCCTTCTTCTAAGCAAGCCCGAGGGTTTGTGGTGCAGATCTGTATTCATTTGAAGGGAGCACCAGACCTGGATTTGGGTGAATAGAAGGACTTCCCACCTCTCAAGATTCTTACTGCCAAGACTGTTGGCACGTACGTTGCCAAGAACAATAACATTACTGTTGATGAGGTGTCAGATGAGCCGGTGGAGAAAGTTGTGAAGAAGAAAGGAGTGAATATGGGGAGACCTGCTCCTACTGCTGATGAACCGGTCGCAAAGAAGAAAAGAACTACTGTGGGGACAGCTGCTCCTGCTAAACAAAACCTTGCTATGGTTACTGTGGCTCAAATTGTTGAACCAATATCTATTGTACCAGGTGTGAGCCCTTGTGCTCAACATCGCCGAGCCCCAAAACGCAAGTTGGCTTTGGCAACCGAATCTGAAGAGGAACCAGATGTGGAGGTTACTATTGAGAAAGACACAAAGAAAGCTAATGTTGATGAAGTTTATGATATTATTGAACAGGTTATTTCCGAGACAAAAATGTTGGAAACAGATTTCGAGGAACCAGTAGTGATGGAGACATCTGGAACAGATCCTATTGCAATGAAGAGCAGGATAGATGTTTCAGCTATCACTAATGAGGAAGAAGAACATCTGTTTGAGACGGAGTGTGAAAAGGAGAAAGAGAAGGAGATAGAGCCAGTGGCTTATGAGGGAATGAGACTAGAGAAGATTATTGACTCTGAGGACACAGAGCCCTTGAGCAAGGTTCTGGAGCTGACCGCTATGTCATCCACGTCTGATGAGGAGTCGTTATCTATTGATGATCTTCTGGCACAGATTCCAGATGATATGATGTTACCATCTACTATTGCTGCAGAGCCTACAAGGATCAAGTTTGGACTTGGGATTGAGATCAAGGGAGTCCTGGAAGGAGACTGGTAAAAGGCTAACCTTCCTCAAATTGATGTAGCTGACAAGGGGAAGGCGCCCCTTGTAGTGCCAGATACAGTTAAAGGGCATCCGGCCCGAGTTATGTTTACTTTCATCTGTGCGGATATTGAGTTTCTTGTAAAAATACGGGAAAGAGTTATATCCGAATATTTCTTCATTCTTTCATTCTTTTAGTCTCCATAGTTTGAAAGCAATGAAATAAGTTAAAGATATCGCTGCTAAGGAAGAACAGATGTTGCAGTGAGCTGAAACAGATTCGTTACAGACAGCTGTTCAGAGACGGATGTACATAATAACAAAGTATAGGGAGATGTTGTTGAGAAAATTTCTGGACGCAAGACATCAAAATTTTGTATCCGGCATGCCTACATCAGCAATCGATCTACAAATTTTAGATATGCTCTCAGATGCTCACCGTGTTGCCTTGGAGAAATTTCTGAAGCAAAAGAGAGAGAACAAGCTAGAATGGACACGGCCTAGTAACTCAAGGTTGTTCGAAGGAGCAAATATAGATCGTGGTGCAGTTATTGCCAGATCCCATACAACCATCAGATCTACTTGCTGGATTAGGCATCTGATTTTATTTTGCGGATCGTGGACAGTTGTACAGGGATTTGATCGGTGGGTACGCGAGCGCAAAGCACCCATTTCTCAAAAGTGGGAGCTGTTGCCTCAAAGGATTTTTGAGGATACTCATGCACCAATTTGCTTATTTATCGAGCCAGTTCAGGTTTTATATTATCGGTTTAATCACAAGATCTGGGCTGAAATCAGTATAGATGTTGTACAGTTTCTCTTTTTGGTCACCTATAGCCAGTTGGAATGCATAATTTGTGCAGGGATATAGTTGCTTTTGGACCAGTTTTGAGTATAGAAGCAGAGACAACGGATTTTTGTGGTGTTTTTCGGAGAGGGTTAGGTGTACATTTGATTTCTTCTAGCTCTAGTTCTTCAAAATATGATAATTCGAGTTCTTCAAGTTCTAGTTCCTCCAGTGATTCTCGAATGCTTTTCACTACTGATGATCTTCCCGAGATCTCATCTACTGCTGCTATTCCTCAAATCAAAGAGACAACTGCTGCCATCCCTCATATTTCTATACCAGCTTGTGTCGTCTCTTCTATCGATTATACAGAGTCATTCGCACTGCTGCGAGCTACTGTTGATAAGATTCATTTAAATCAAGTGCGGACATTGGAGGATATAGACGATCTCAAAGCCGTTCTTACTTCAAGGATTTCACGTCTTGAGACGTCGGTTCAACACGATTCTATTCATCATGGACACATTTTTAGACATCTCATTCGTGATGTCCAACAACAAGTAAAGACTCTGAAGGATGATCTGTCTGTTTTCCACCAGGAAACTCAAACGGTCATTGCTACCCTCCGCACTCAATTGTCTAAAATCGTGGCCTACTTAAATAGAGGCCGTGATGACAAAAAGGGGTAAGTAAGTAGCAGCCGAGGTCCGTAGCCTCCGCCTGACGATTGAAACAGACCTGGATCAGGAGATGGTGGAAGAGGCAGAGGTAGCAGCAGTGAACCGTCTTGAAAAATAGGAAGTGGATATAGAGGAGGAGTAAGCACTAGTTCGAGAGGATTCCGATATTGGTTTAGAGAGTGAAGTTGAGAAGATTTTGATATTTTCAGTTCTTGTACAAATATTTTGTACTTGCGGTTTCGTATTGAATATATAGCAGACTTGGAGAAATTTATTTTTGTCTCTATTTAAGTCATAGGCTGCTTAGTTTTGTCATCACCAAAAAGGGGGAAATTGTTAAGATAAAATTTATAAGTTCTGGTTATAACGAAAACAAGACTAAGAACTGAACTTAAGACTAATATATGGATCTTATGTAATCGCGCTTTCTGTTGAAGTAAAATTTCAGATCTGGATGTTATGTTATCAAGATGAGTATATCAGATCAGATTCTTTTCAGAGTTTTTCAGAAACAGAGAGTCAGATCAGAACAGGGTATCTCGTAGATTCAGTTATTCCGAGATTTCAGATTTGATACTCTATATTAAAGAAGATAAAAGGGGGATATTTCATAAATAAGAGATATTTCAGATCTGACAGTTTTTCTTTATAAAGAGAAGAGCAGACAGAGTTTCAGACTTGAAAGTGATATCTTTTCAGATTAGTTTAAAATGGGGAAGAAGAGTAGATTTCAGATCTCAGGTCTCAGTGTCGAAACCGATTTGAGCTTCAGATTCTATCAGTTATACATTCAAAGGATTCAACGAACGAGATTTAATCGTATAAAGCATGTTAGACAAAGTGGGTGACAGGGACTCAATTCAGAGCTATTTGGAGAATACTTTGCAGGACGTAGATTTGGTCTATTCGATGCTTACATATTTTGGGTATTAAAGTCAAATAAGCTCTGACAACTTTAGACAGACCTTTGCATAGCATTAATGGAGCATTTAATGCGTTGATACGATGAAGATATGCAAACAAGGTTTGTGTCTACTGGCTCATTTATAACCGTTGAAGATGGAAGAGTATATATAGCTGAAGAAATTCAAACAAGAAGCTTTCTCTTTTCGCTTGCTCTCTCACTCTCGGTGATTTTGAATCTCTAGACTCTTCACGCTCTCGTCTATGATTCTCTCAATCGTTGGTTTTTCAAAGTTCATTTTTCACAATCTTTTTACATACCAGCTTACATCATCTCGAAGAGCATTCCTCTAGTTCTTTATCAGATATAATCTTCAAGATATCTTCTGGTTTACATTTGTAAACATGTTTCATTGTATAGAAACCAGAAGATTTACAGAACTCTTATTGTATCGCTTTCTTTGTAATATCAGATTGAGTCTGTAACGAACTTGCTGTGTGAAGCAGTTCGAAAAATGATTTGATTGTAACAACATTGATATCTGCATAGTTTGGAGTTACTAGGAGTTCATTGTGGGCAAGGCTAAAGTGATCGGGTGTCTACAGAAGCTGCAGTCATCAAACCTTCTAGTGGAACCTTCTTGAAAAGAAAGAAGGGGAGACGTAGGATCTTTAGATTAAACAAATTCTTGACTCTATCTTTTACATATTGCATCGTATTTATTATTAACTGTTCACTATTTAATAGGTTTATTTTCGCACAATATTTGTTAACCGAGAGAACAGATTTGAACCGAGAGCCTCAAATATGGTCACTCAGATTTGAGTTAAGCGAGGCTTGTAAAAACAGTTTTAAGGTTTCGAAAAATAAAAAATCGAAGGAGTTCATTCAACCCCCCCCTTCTGAACTCCTAAGCTTATTTTAAACAATTTTCGATTCCATTGATCCTATCAGTGGCAATGTATGCATGAGCTGGTATCAGCTTGGACTCGAGCTGGTCGATGGCACTGTATGCAGGTAGATCAGCTCGCGAGATTTTAGTATATATATAGATTTTACCGTGTGCAGGTCATTCACTCCCAACAATTAGCGTTTTTTCCCTCTCGACGTGCGACGACCTTTACCCCATCGCGAAATCCTAACTGCTCACCGCACAGTTTCCTCTACGATTGCTGACGGTAAACGTCTCAGTTTTGTGTTTAATTGTGAAACCATTACTGTCGCGAAACCCTTACTATCGTGAAACCCTAACTATTCACCGAACTCTATCTTCTGTATTTTGTGGTTATATGCGTGCTTATCCTGTTTTTTTTTGCACCGGGTAAACATTCAAAATATGGTTTCATTATGATATTGTGTTGTATATGTTGAATTCATTGTGTGTTACATATGTCCCTCTGGAAAATATTGAATTTCAGATGCAACATTGTGGTTCCTACTGTTTTGGTTTTTGTCAAAGCAAGGCTTCACCAAATCTGACCAAAATATATAAACTTGGTTTTGCAGATAATACACAGTGCCGGCATCTACAGATACTCAAACAACAAGAGCCTCAAGAGGCATTAGATATTAGTTTAGACGTTGAGTTAAATATATTCAGATGTTGATTTGACCAGTCAGTTATTGGGATTGAATACTTCAGTTGTTAGATATCAGATCTTGGTATTCGGAAATATTTCAGCAGTGTTGAAGCACTCAGTTGATGGGTTTCTTTTTCAGAGGTTGAAGATATTTGGCTATCAGTTTCTGGTATTGGGTTTTTATATCAGTCGTGAGAGCAATTCAGATGTTGATCAAGAGTCACACAATCAGACTTTGGTATTCAGTCAGTCGTTGTGCTCTTATGTCAGAAGTATGTTGATTCAGCAGTTGGATATTCATTTCAGTAGTCAATATATTTCAGCATTTGGATATCGCGTCAGAAGCAAGAATTTCAGCAGTTGGGTTTATAATTCAGTAATAAGTATCTTCAGTAGTTGGCTACAGTGTTTTTGATTCAGTCGTTGCAACCTGTAGTTATATCACAATTTGCAAAAAGGGAGATATTTCAGACGTTGGATATCTAATCAGTAGTTGGAATAATCAGTCGTTGGTTGTTATGATCAGCAGTTAAATGGATATCAGACGCAACTATTCAGACGTTAGCGTGTTTATTAATGAATAGAAAACCACGTCGTGTGAATTAGTTGATAGGACAGCGTTTTGCTTAGCGCTAAATTCAGAAGTTGGTTTATGATTCTATCAGCGATGAACTATTCATCATCTTCAAAGGAAGAAAAAGCTGAATCAACAATAAGAGACTTCAGGCGCAAACGATGAATCGATTCAAACAAGATCATATATTCAAACTGGAAAGAATCAATGGTGAAGATTGAATCGTACAATTGCCTGGAATTTAGGAGACAACGTTGGTACTATTTTTGGTAAATAGTACACATTTACAGAGAACGTTTTACGGTGATTGCACAAATATGGAAAGCGACAATTTGGCTCTGACGGTGTGCAATTTTCCCATGTAGTGGAGCAGAAAAGACGGTTGCACGATTATCAGTATTTTCAAAAGGGATTTTGTTTCCTTAGTCGAATTAATCGATCGTTGTGAACGAAGGGTATAAATAGTAGAAGTTTGTATTGAAGAAGCTCTCTCCTTCACTCTTGACTACTTGCCATCACTCTGCCATCATTTTGTCTCAAATATTCTCGAGCTTTCTCTTTGTCAAAGTTATCTCTCAAAAGCTCGCAATCTCGAAGAACACTCAACCAGCGCTTACTGTTCTATCTTCGAGTTCATCTTCTGGTTCATTATTGAATCGAGTTTCTTAGATTAGAAACCAGAAGATATGCAAACTTCAATAGTTGTGTACCTCATTGTAAAATCCATTTGAGTCTGTAACAAACGCGCTCCTTAAAGCCGTTTGAAAATCTTAGTTACTTGTATTCAGCAGCTGCGACTGCTTTGTTGTTGGTGTTGCTAGGAGTTCACCTTGAGCGAGGCTCGGTGATTGGGTGTTTGCAAAAGGCCTGTAACCATCAAATATTCTAGTGGAACCTTCCTGAAAAGGAAGAAGGGGAGACGTAGGATATTGATATCCGAACATCCATAAACAAATATCTTGTCCCTTAACTTTTACTTAACGCATTCATTTACTGCTTTACTTTTCACTGATTAATTGGATTCTTTCCGCACAATATTTGTTAGCCAAGAAATCAGTATTTAAACTGAGATCCTTAAATTTGGTAACTCAGATTTAAGTTAAGCGAGGCGCTTGTAAAACTATTTTAAACGGTTTCGAAAATTTGAAAATACCAAGGGTTCATTCAACCCCCACTTCTGAACTCTTCCAGCTGTTTTTCGAACCACATTGATCCTATCAATTGGTATCAGAGCCTGCGCATCTCAGTATTGAACAGTTGTTGTTTGTGCTTTATCATATATTAAAATGTCAACTTCTCACAACAAGATTCCTATGTTTTCCAAGGAGGATTACGACGACTGGAAGATTCGCATGCAAGCGCATTTGGTTGCTCAAGATGATGACATGTGGTCGGTTATCACAGAAGGGCCATTAAAGATAATGAAGCCAAATCTAGCATTTGCAATATCTGGTGGAGAGCCTCAATTTCTGGAAAAGAGCATACATGAATATACTAATGAGGACAAGAATAATGAGAATCTGGACAATGTGGCCAGGGATATTCTTTACAAGACGCTGGACAAGAACATGTTCAGTAAGATCAAGACCTGTGTCACTGCTAAGGAAATATGGGAAAAGCTCGCTCAAATATGCGAGGGCAATGACGAGACGAAAGAGAACAAATTGACTGTAGCTCAGCAGAAGTACGAGTCGATAAAGATGAAGGATGGAGAGACAATGACGGAGTTCGATGAAAGATTCAGTGCTGTTGTTATTGAGTTAACGAGTCTTGGCACGGAGTATAGCAACAGAGAGCTTGCACTGAAGGTGATGAGAGCGTTGCCCAGAGAGTGGGACGTGAAGACAATGGCGATGCGTGAATCAAAAGATCTGAACAAGCTAGAGCTTCACGACTTGTTTGCAAATCTTAAAGCTTACGAGTTTGAGTTGGAGACAAGAGCAGAAGCTGGGCCCTCGACATCCCAGCCGACAAAATCATTAGCTGCTACATCCAGTGAACAGTGCTCTCCAAACACTAGCAAGACAACTGATCAACTCAGCGATGATGTCATGTCCCTCTTCATTAAGAAGTTTGGAAAATATTTGAGAAGATCCTACAACCCTTCTACTCCTTATAATAATTTTCATAAATCTGACAAAGTTAATACTGATTTAAATTGTTATAACTGTGGTCGTCCAGGGCACTTTGCAGCTGATTGCAATAGGCCAAAGAAGGAGAACAGATCTAGGGATGACAAGAGAACTGATGATAGATATAGGAGAGATGACAAGAAAGAGGATCGATACAAACGAGATGACAAGACAGATGAGAGAACTATCGACAGATCCAAGGATATATCCAAAGACAGACGGATGTGGATACGAGTTGATAAAAGACCCAGTCGCAAGAATGATCGCAAAGTGCTGATGGCTGAGGAAAGCACTAAAAGCTGGGCAGATACTGATTCAGACTCTTCATCCAGCAGTTCCTCATCCAGCGATAGTGAACAGGAGGAAGTTCACTGTCTCATGGCTGATCAAACATCTGATACGAGGTATTCGACTTCTCTAACATTGAATTTACACGAGAAGACCTTGTAAGTGCACTTAATGATATGGTCAAAGAGTACAGGAAGCTTTCTCACTCATTTGAGTAAATCAAAGCTGAAAACGAAAATCTGAAAAATAGTTCAATTGAATAAAGCACTGACACGCTTGAGGACACTGACAGTTTGAATATTGAGTTGAGTAAGCTGATGAAGGAAAATGAATTGTTGACAAATGAGTCTAGTGAGCTCAAAGCTGAAATTGAAAAGTCAAATTTGACAATGAGCTCCTGGGCAAAGTCTTCTGCTTCTCTAGATAAGTTGTTTGGAATTCAGAAGCCAGCGAAGGACAGAAATGGCTTGGGTTTCAATAGTAGTGAAAGCAGTGATGGAGAAACAAGTACTCAATCACAGCTGGTATATGACAAGTTCAACAAGATGAGCTTTTTCAAAGCCAACGTGATATATGATCCATGTGAGTCGATGACATATGATGACCAGACCTCTCACAAGTTGAACCATAAAGGAAAAGCTGGTATCGGCTTTCAAAGACCTGAGAATTCCAAGCCCAGCTGGCTAAATAACAAATTGGACAAAGACAAAGCGAAAGCTGGTTCTAAGTCGTTTGTTCCTAACCAGCCATGGCGTAGTTCAACGAAGGTAAAATCTGGTTGGAAAAGGGTTCAGCCTAAGAGAGATCTAAATGATCAAGATATGAAATCAAAACTCAACAGATATCACAATTTTGCACAGACCCTCACAGACTCTAGTACTGGAAAAACTGTCAAGGTAATTCAAGTATGGGTCTCGAAAGGGATAATCATCTGGACCCAAGTAAAATTGGGTACCAAAAGCTGTTTGTAGGATTGCAGGACAACAGGTACGAACCAGTAGATGTATCAAATTTGTGGTACATGGACAGCGGCTGTGCGCGACATATGACAGGGAACCAAAAGCTGCTATCAGATGTTGTTCCACACAAAGGCGCAAAGATAGTCTTTGGTGATAACGCATACGATAACACTGCGGGTAAGGGTAAGCTTATCCACGGTAACATCTCTATCTCAGACATCTTAGTCGTTCACAATTTACGTTATAATTTGATTAGCATTAGTCAGCTATGTGACAAGGGTTATATAGTTAAGTTTCAACAACACACTTGCACAGTTCAGAGTGAAAATGGTCTGACTGTTATGGTAGGTAAACGTTCGGGGAATACCTACATTATCGATTGGTCAGAGCAGTTGAAATCTGAACAGTTGTGCCTTGCAGCTGGCTCTTCCAAGAGCTGGTTGTGGCATCAAAGAATGAATCATCTAAACTTCAAAACACTTGCCAAGTTGAGTCAACATGATATGGTTTCTGGTATGCCAAAAAACAATTTTTCTAAGGACAAGGTTTGTGTGAGGAATCAGATTTTAGATTAGTAATTAATCGAATTCATCTGAGATTAGAAGAGATTAAATGTTGGAAGTTTTCGTAATTTTGGTATTTTGAGTTAGAAGCTGGTTGGTGGTGAAATCAAGTTGCAACGCGTATTTGGAATCGCAGGAGATTATACGCCGTCGTTTTGGTGAAACCAGACGTAGCGTTTATGTAAGGGACAAGGTTTGTGTGAGGAATCAGATTTTAGATTAGTAATTAATCGAATTCATCTGAGATTAGAAGAGATTAAATGTTGGAAGTTTTCGTAATTTTGGTATTTTGAGTTAGAAGCTGGTTGGTGGTGAAATCAAGTTGCAACGCGTATTTGGAATCGCAGGAGATTATACGCCGTCGTTTTGGTGAAACCAGACGTAGCGTTTATGTAAGAAACCAGGCGTAGCACATTTCAGAAGTCTACTGTAGCTCGCAGCTGGTAGAAATTAGAAATCAGTAGTTGCGTCTGGGTGACCAGCTGTTGGTTTGAAGAACCAGTCGTGGATGTGAGACGATATCGTTTAGATAAGTTGAAACGCTGCGTTTTGGGGATTGCGCCTGGTACCAGTTGTGAGGAATTTTTTACCAGCTGTTGGTTGGATCAGCTGTTTACAGCAGTGCTGACGTGTCTTATGCGACGTCGTTTTGTTTAGCTACGCTTGCGTCTGGATTGTTTAGCGTAACCAGCTGCTGGTTATTTCGTAGGAAATTTGGTATCAGCTGGTGGAGCGCTGCGACATCGTTTCGATTAGTTGATGCGGCGTCGTATTGTTGTGCGAAGAGAAATGCACTGGTTGCTGTTGCTGGTTTTGTTGAAGGAAACATGAATACCAGTCGTAAGATATCTACTGTTCCCGTTGTCTGATTATTTAGAACAGCAGCTGTTGTATGGGGATTTTTAAGGAGAAGTGTTGAGCAACACTTAGATTATTTTTCAACCGATATCTCTTATCTCCATTCTTCGAATCCCTCGATAGCTACTGTTCACGGTAGCACTCTTTCGTCGATTTCCGCTGTGTTCCGCCGTTGTTTTGAATGATATTGGTGGCGCTGAACTCCTCTTGAGTTTCTCTACCGATTGATTCCAATTTGGAGACTGGAACCGTGGATTTGAGGAAACGCGAAGAGCCTGTTCGTTCGACGCTTTCTGTTTTAAAGTTATGTTTCAGCTGTTTAGCCTGAGTTGTATTGCAGAACTAGGATTTATTTCTCGGCCGTAGGTGCTAAGTGAATTCGACTTAGTGTTGAGTTGAATTACTAGATGTTTTAACAGATCTGAACTTCCAGGAGGCTTACAGCTTAATTGTCGTGACCAGTGAGTGAAGGTCTGAGGTTAGCCGTGCCTGGGGAGATCTGTTGGATAGTTCAGAATATTGAGGTACGAATTGAGCAGATTTAGCAGCTTTGAGCGTGAACATGACTGTGATTGATGTTGTGAAATCTGCTGATTTGATGGGTTGTGATTACGTGAAACAGTTGATGAATGTTTGATTGATTAAGTCTGTTTTACGTATATGATGCCTGTAGGATTTTGATATAAATTCTTGGCATACATGCATACATCTTGAGCCTGATTGACAGATTGATTGATGACCTGATTGAAATCCACGTTGTTACTGTCCGACTGATGAGTTGTGACTGAAAAGTCCAACGCTATCATCGGAGTGGTGACTACCGGATTCGAGTGTCTACCACCTAGCTGTGATGAGCTGACGGTATGATGCCTGTAGGATTTTGATATAAATTCTTGGCATACATGCATACATCTTGAGCCTGATTGACAGATTGATTGATGACCTGATTGAAATCCACGTTGTTACTGTCCGACTGATGAGTTGTGACTGAAAAGTCCAACGCTATCATCGGAGTGGTGACTACCGGATTCGAGTGTCTACCACCTAGCTGTGATGAGCTGACGGGCTCCGAAGATCACAGAACGATGATTTCCCCGATTGATACACCGTGCGGGTATAGATGCTGACTGAGATGATTTACCAGCTGATACATTGGTCTAGCTATCCGATCCTTGATAGCCCTCATGCATTTCATAGCATTGATTATAGAATGTTGCATGATTAGCTGTTTTGATAGCTCTTCGTACTGAGGCTTGACCTCGTATTTGTTTTCCTGCTTTTGTGTTGTTTGGGTCTGTGTTACCCACTTGCAGGATCTTCAGGTAACCAAGCTGGACAGAGTGGAGGTTCAGCTGGTCGATCCCCGTTCCAATGAGTCCCAGTTATTTTATTTATGTATCGAACCCGGGGAATGTCCCGTGTCATATGTATTTTGGGGATTTGTATTTGAAATATAATTGATGTTACCTGTTTTATATGAGTATGAGTCAACTCGTATTTTGAGTATCGATATTTTGAATGTATGTTTTGAGTTCAGGCCCACATTATTTCGACAAATTTTTAAGCCCTATTTTTACGCTTCCGTGATTATGTGCTTAATTGTGCTCTAATCTTGTGTAATTAGCACGGGGACTGACATTTTTGGTATCAGAGCTTAAACTGGGATAAGCTCGATTTCCTTTGATCACACTCGAGTCTAGGTACAGAGTTTTGATTTGATTGACTCTGTGACTTATGTGATCTTTTATCTGTCTATGTGATATATCTGCTGTGAGATATTACCTCTAGAATTGTTTAGATGCCTCTGAGGAGAGGAAGAGGTAGGACGACTAGACGTACTGTGGAGGAGTCTAGGGTAGGTAGTGATGATGATGTTCATCAGGTTGAGAAAGTTACTAGACAGATAGGCGAGATGGAGTTGGTTTTAGCTAGGTTTCAGCGGACGAACCCTTCGATGTTTCTGCAGCAGAGGGTGGTGCGATGGCTGAGGATTGGTTAGCTCAGATGGAGGAGTTGTTCGATACTCTGGAGTACGCTCCCGAGAATAGACTGAAGCTGGCGGTGTTACAGCTGAGAGACAATGCACAGCACTGGTGGAGAGGTACTTCTTGTATCCTTCATGATAGTGGGGCTGTGATCACCTGGGAGAGCTTCTGTGAGGCGTTCAGACAGGACTATACCCCGGATTCCTTCTATAACATCCGGGAGCGGGAGTTTGACAACTTGAAGCAGGGTAGCATGCGAGTGGCTGAGTATGCCCGACAGTATTCTGTGCTTTCGGTTTATGCGCCACACGTTGCCAACCAGGAGAGGACAAAGAGGAACAAATTTCTGAAGGGCTTGAGGCCTGATCTGTATCGGATGGTTTTGTCTGGGTCACCTGCGACCTATATTGATGTAGTGAACCGAGCGGCGGATATTGAGGATAGTTTGTTGGAGGTTGAGGCTCCGATTCAGCCGATTACTGGACGCACCTATCAGCCTGTTCAGGATGCGTCGCAATATTTTTATTCTCCTCAGGGGTCGCAGCAGCAGTCGAATCGCCAAAGGTTTCGACCTCGAGGGAAACAGTTCAAGAAGAAGGCGGATTCGAGTTCCTCTGGTTCTACGAGTTCTGGTTCTGGCAGTGGTTATGGCAACGGTTCTAGTGGCATGTCTTGTGGACAGTGCGGAGGAAGGCATCCAACTTCACAGTGTCGTGGAGTTCAGGGGTCCTACCGTAACTGGGGATAGCCACGACACTTTGTGAGAGTGTGTCCTCTGTTGAGGGGTCAATCTTCAGTTCCTTCGCAGCAGGGATCAGCTGGTGGTTCTTCTTTGAGACCGCAGTTTCCTGCCCCTACCCAGCGATCTGGATTTCAGCCTAGTGGACCGTCTAGGTTTGGAGGACCTCAGAGACCTCAGTTCCAGATTCTGATGGTCCCAGAAATAGGATCACTAAGTAAACAGGAGTTCAGAAGGGGGGGGGGTTGAATGAACTCCTTTGGATTTTTGAAATCTTTTAAAATGTTTTGGTATCTCATTTTTATGCAAGCTTCTCGGCCAACAATATTTGTGCGGAAAAAGGCCGATTAACTTGTGAACAGTGAATAACAAGCAATAATAAATAAATGTTGTATGTAAACGATAGAGTCAGGAATTTGTTTCTGGAAGTTCGGACTTCAATGTCCTACGTCTCCCCTTCTTCCTCCTCGGAAGATATCACTAGAAGATTTGATGAAAGTAGGCCTTCTACAAACACCCGATCCCATAGCCAGCAGCTATGAGAACTCCTAGTACTTCACAACACTCCACGCAGACGCAGCTGCTGGTTTACAACACTTGTAAATTTTCAAACGGCTTTTTGAGAAGCCTGTTTGTTACAGACTCAATTGGTTTAACAATGAATAAAATTCTATGAGTACTGTAAAATTCTCTGGTTTCTAAAACAAAGAAACTCGATGATTCAACAGAATGAACCAGAGAATGGACTCGAAGGATTTATCTATGAAAATCAACACTTGAATGTTCTTCGAGTCTTGTGAGCTTTTTGAGTGATTTCAACAAGTAGATAGCTCTGGGAGTATTTTGACAGCGTTTCAGTAATAGCAATGGCGAGAGAGATCTTCTTCAATTCAAAATATCTGCTATTTATACTCTTTGTTCAACGGTCGATGAATCCAGATAAGGCAACAAATCCTTTTTGAATTTCTGACAGTAGTACGCCGTCAATCCTGCTCCACTTCATGGTAAATTGCGTTTTGTCAGGGATGTGAATATTATTTCCATATATGTGCAATCCCGTTGTAACGACCTCTGCCAATGTGTACTATTTATCCAAAAATAGTACCAATCTTGTCCCCTTAATTCCAGGCAATTTGTACGATTCTGTTATGGCCATCGATCTTTTCCAATTAAGTATTCGATCGAATTTGAATCAACTTTATGCTTGCGCCTGAAACCATTTTTGTCCACAGATCTCTCTTTGTTGAAGACGAATGAATAGTTCCTTACTATTAAGATATCTGTCGCGGTAAACAAGATTAGACCACTTTCAAATTTCAGTACTGCTGACGTCATCATATCTTCCATTTGCATATTTCAGCACTGCTGACGTCATCATATCTATTGGGAACATTGTAGCTAAATATGATGGTGACGTCATGATGTCTGATATTATACTGTGGCTGACGTCATCGAATCTGTTGAAAACAAACGGTGTCGTGTTGAACTAACTGTTACGAAAACTGTCGATAGCAAACGTTACTTGCACTGTTTCCAAAAACAATACTGTAGCGAATTCTAGTGTCAGCAACGAAGAAGGTACTGTTACAAGATCTGTCGAGTAAACTTAACCATGAATACTGTCCTTTATGTTGGTAGAAACTCCACTGTTTCAAAATCTGTTGGCAGTTACTATCATCAATACAATAATCAAGAGCTGTTGGCAGATGTCACCATTCTCAATACTTCATCAACAGTAGATTTCTGACCCGATAACCCAAATAACCAAATCAATAACTCCACTGATTCTGATTACATCGAACCCATAACTGTAGCTTAAGCCTATCACTGTTGTCAGCAATGTATATCATCATGAAAAGATTATTCGATTTTATCATTTAAGTCCAAATCTTTTCTTATTTTTGTTATCACCAAAACTATAAATTTTTATCCCAACAATTTCCCCCTTTTTGGTGATGACAAAACATAGCAGCCGACATGAATAGATATGCAAAAGTAAATTGCACACGAACTGCTGGAAATCAAATTTCATTGACTGAGAGAATGGTACAGAAAATTTGAACAAGAGATTCTAATCAGTATCCTCTTCTTCTTTTATAAGTTCCTCTTCTGCTTTGCCTACGTTCTCTCCTTTCTCTTTCTCTTTCTCTTTCCAACCTATCAGACTCCCTTCTGTCGGCTTCAATAACTCTTTCCGCGGCCTCTTCTATGCTAATGACTTGTCCACTCTCTATAATGTGTCTCCGCGTCTGTTCAGCTCTCTCTGCAAAAGTTCCAGTCGTTGGTGGAAACGTGTGAGTTTGTGTTCTCACAGTACTAGGGCGGCTGCTACTGCCTATTTCCCCCTTTTTGGCATCACCACCTCTTATGTAATCGGCGATGTCACCAACTTGGGTGGAAAGGCTGAGTATATCTGCTGCTATCTTTGTTTGAAAATCCAATTGTTCGCTCCTGATAGCAGCAATTTGCCCATCCAACGCAATGAGCTTGGCATCTTGTTCTCTTTGCTTCTTCTTGATATCAAATAAATCTCCAAAGATAGTGCCGAATGGAGCCATCAAGCCCTTATTGAGATCATTGATCTGCGTTGCTTGAGTGGTACCTTGCATTTCAAGAACTCGACAAGCATTCTCAAGGGACTGGCGAAGCAGAACTTGCAATTTGAGAAGATCCCCACGAACACCCAATTCAACAGCATTTACCTTGGATCAAATCATGGATGCGCTGAAAAATAGATGATCTGAGGTCTTCAAGAGAATCTGTAAGCATAGAGAAATCAACCGTTTCTGATGCGCGAGTATCTGCTTGTGCATTCAGGGGTACATCCGTAGAATCAAAGTGCACAGAGACATCAGTAGAGGAGGGACTAGACTCTGGATGTGGGGAAGCGGCCGGGCAAGACTCTGGACTTTGAACAAAATATAATCGCTCCTCCTGTTCAACACTGGATAAGATAGCAGGGCCAAGAGCAAAACGCAAATCATGTTCAAAAGAATCAACCTCGGGTGAAATTGGAGACGGAGAACGGTAGACTGTGGACCCATCTGAGGAACTTAGATCAATCTCTGAATTGGTCTGGATACTAGAACCACTGAAATAGCTAACAAAAGTTTCTGTACACACCCCATTCTGGAAATCATCTAGAAAATAGTCTGGAAGTCTTTCTACTCCTAAATTATATACAACCAACCCCTTACAAACTGGTCGTAAGCATCCATACATCGCGCCAGCGCCAAGTTTTGAGTGGAGATGGCGTGGCATCCCAATATTGGACAGGTTTAATAAACACGTCAGTCGAAACAAAAATGTCATGAAGGGCAGGGGCTGGCATCTCTGTTTTGTTCAAGAACAACGACAAACGACGACTGCTCCTCCAAAAATCAGGACCCTGAACAGGCGTCCAAACTCCATTCACCAAAATCACGGGCCTTACCCAACAAGTAGAATTTGCTATAGAATAGAATAGTGCAAGAACATCACCGCTATCAACAGAGTAATCAACGATTGGGGATGGGCAAGGTTGCGCTAGGGGTAGTCCATGTTCACGCTGCTGAGCCAATAGATCTTCTAAGGATTTTGAATGAGCATCGGATAGTAAATCAAAGATTTGAGAGGCTGTGGCAGTCCAGGGCTGGCCAGGAGTGTAAAATTGTCTATGAGACTCCATGATCGTCCTGAGCAGCAGTTCTTTGTACTTAGCTAAAATGTACATCTTTCTTTTAACA
>KV014115.1:15672-38370 GCA_001598015.1 Dorcoceras hygrometricum | reverse complement strand
ACTGTGTAACCTTTGTCACACAGCTGACTAATGCTAATCAAATTATATTTAAGGTTATCAACAACAAGGACATCAGAGATAGAGATGTTACCGTGGATAAGCTTACCCTTACCCACAGTGTTACCGTAAGCGTTGTCGCCAAACACTATTTTTGCGCCTTTGTGTGGTTTGACGTCTGATAGCAGCTTTGGATTTCCAGTCATGTGTCTCGCACATCCGCTATCAAGATACCACAGTGTTGTTTCAGCTGCTTCTTTGTACCTGTTATCCTGCAATCAAACAAGCAGCTTTTGGTACCAATTTTACTTGGGTCCAGATTGGATTACCCCTTTCGGGACCCAAACTTGAATTATCCTTACGGTCTTTCCAGTGCTAGGATCCACAAAAGTTTGTGCAAAGTTACGTGCAGGTCTATGGAGTTTTAATTTGACATTTTGACCAACAGGATCTCTTCTCGACCAAGTCTTTTTCCAACCAGGTTTTGCCTTCCTAAAGTTATGCCGCTGCTGGTTTGGAACATAGGACTTGGAACCAGCTTTCGCTTTGTCCTTGTCTAATCAGTTCTTTAACCAGCTGGGCTTGGAACTCTCAGGCCTTTGATAGCCGATGCCATCTTTTCCTTTTCCTTCATGACTTGACTGGGAAGAGTTCTGGTCATCATATCGTATCGACTCAAGGCAATCATGTATCACGCCAGCTTTGACAAAGCTCCTTTTATTGAACTTGTCATACACTGACTTTGACTGAGTACTTGTCTCTCCATCGCTGCTATTACAATTGAAACCCACACCAGTTCTATCATTTGCTGGTTTTTGGCTTTCTTGTAATTTGTGGAAGGCACGAGCTGATTGGGTCCAGGAGCTCATTTCTTTAGTTAATTTTTCAACTTCAGCCTTGAGCTCGCTGGACTCACTTCTCAACAAATCATTTTCTATATTCAGCCTACTCAACTCAGTCTTCAAACTGTTAACATCCTCAAGCTCATCAGAACTTGAATCTGTCGAACTATTTTTCAGACTTGCGTTTTCAGCCTTGATTTCCTCAAATGTGTGAGATAGAGTCTTGTACTCGTGGACCATATCGTTCAATGCCTGAACTATATCCTCACGTGTAAATTCAACATTGGAGAAATCAAATACCTCGTTGTCATCCATCTGATTAGCCATGAGACAATGAGCTTCCTCCTGTTCACTGTCACTAGAAGAGGAATTGCTGCTGGATGACTCTGAATCGCTGTCTGCCCAGCTCTTGATGCTTTCCTCAGCCACCAACACCTTGCGATCGTACTTGCGACTGGGTCTTTTGTCTTCTCTTGGTTTTATCCTTCTATCTTTCGACTTTCCTTTGAATTTGTCCTTGGATTTGTCCTTGGATCTGTCAACATCCCTCTCATCAGTGTCATCATCACGCTTGTATCGCTCATCCTTCTTGTTGTCTCGTTTGTATCTATCATCTCTCTTGGGTCTGTTGCAATCAGCAGCAAAATGACCTGGACGATCACAGTTATAACAGATTAAGTCCGATGCAACTTTATCAGATTTATAAAAATTAGTGTAAGAAGAGGAAGGATGGGAGGATCTTCTCATAAATTTCAGAGAATGACTCGAAGGTGTATAAATGAAAAACAACAGTATTGTTCTTCGAGTCTTGTGAGCTTTTGAATGTTTCAACAAGTAAATAGCTCTGGGAGTATTTTGACAGCGTTTCAGTAATAGTAATGGCGAGAGTGATGTTCTTAAATTCAAAATATCTGCTATTTATACTCTTCGTTCAACGGTCGATGAATCCAGATAAGGCAACAAATCCTTTTTGAATTTCTGACAGTAGTACGCCGTCAATCCTGCTCCACTTCATGGTAAATTGAGTTTTGTCAGGGATGCGAATATTATTTCCATATATGTGCAATCCCCTTGTAACGACCTCTGCCAATGTGTACTATTTATCCAAAAATAGTACCAATCTTGTCCCCTTAATTTCAGGCAATTTGTACGATTCTGTTATGGCCATCGATCTTTTCCAATTGAGTATTCGATCGAATTTGAATTTTGATGCTTGCGCCTGAAATCATTACTGTCGACAGATCTCTCTTTGTTGAAGACGAATGAATAGTTCCTTACTATTAAGATCTGTCGCGGTAAACAAGATTAAACCACTTGCAAATTTCAGTACTGCTGACGTCATCATATCTTCCATTTGCAAATTTCAGCACTGCTGACGTCATCATATCTTCCACTTGCAAATTTCAGCACTGCTGTCGTCATCATATCTGTTGGGAACATTGTAGCTAAATATGATGGTGACGTCATGATGTCTGAAATTCTACTGTGGCTGACGTCATCAAATCTGTTGAAGCAAACGATACTCATGCTGTTTCCAAAAACAATAATGTAGCGAAGTCTGGTGTCAGCAACGATGAATAGTACTGTTACAAGATCTGTCGAGTAAACTTAACAATGAATACTGTCCTTTCTGTTGGTAGAAACTCCACTGTTTCAAAACCTGTTGGCAGTTACTATCATCAATACAATAATCAAGTGCTGTTGGCAGATATCATCATCCTCAATGCTCCATTAACAGTAGATTTCTGACCCGATAACCCGAATAACCAAATCAATAACTCCACTGTTCCAAGATCTGATTCTGATCACCTCGAAACCATAACTGTAGCTTAAACCAATCACTGTTGTCAGCAATGTTGATCATCGTGAAAAGATTATTCGAATTTTATCATTTAAGTCCAAATCTTTTCTTATTTTTGTTATCACCAAAACTATAAGTTTTATCCTAACATGAATCGCTAACGCAAAAAGAATCTGAAACCCAAAACGGCGTCGATCTCTACACACTCAGATCTCTCTCAAATCTGAAGACCAAATTTAAACCAAAACGCTGTCGTTCCAACTAATCCAAACGACGTAGTTTAGCTACTCGCTGCTGAACAAGCTAGCGTACTCTCTTCTGCTCAGCGACAACAGATTCCATCACCATTGCTGAACGCGATCACTCAGCGATGACCATCATCATATCTGAACAGATCCCGCGCCAATACTCTAACTCTCCAGACTTGTTCCAAGGACTTATACAATTCCGATAGCTTCGCCAAGCATATCGACTCCAAGCTGGTCACTCAGATTTGTTCGCTCAAATCTGAATCTCAAAATCCGATTAATTAACTCAATTAATCTCATCAGCTTTCGGGTCTCACAATTTGAACTTATTCGATTCATATCATCTGATCGTCTTCAATTAATCTCATCTGAACGTCTTCAATTAAGATCATCTTAACATCTTCTGATTCAACTCATTTGAACGTATTTTATTCAGCTCATTTAACTTCTAGTCAACTCATCTAAACGTCTTCTATAATTCAGCTCATCTAAAAGTCCTTGATTCAGCTCATCTTCTGACTGATAATACTAATTTATCTTTTTGCTAAATCGGTATCTATTTAAATCATGAAATACGTTACACAAAATAATCATCAAAACATATTCAACATTATCGTTAATATTTCTAATTATTATCTTCAGAATATGTCGAAATTAACCAAATTTGAAAAGATTATTAGGGTAGGTGTCCGGATAGCCAACTGTGACTGTGAGGTTTGTTGACTCTTGATGTAAAAAAATATTTATTCATATATTTAATTCACATTTATTTAATGGTCTTCTGTATCTTTAATTATTGCAAACTTGTTGGATAAAAATCTTGAATGTACTATAGTATATGTAAGATGTGATAGTGGATATGATGTATATCATGAGACACATCTTAAGTCACTCTAAATTATAAATAAGTTCCTAGTAGATTGGGTCGGCCGCAACAAGGATAAGGGCCGCTCGAGTTTAAGACTATCTACTGTAATGTTGAGTAACACGTTTCTTTTGATGTGTTTAGCTTCTATGTAATGTAATTGCTTGGGCTTAGCTTGAAAAATCACAGAGACAGACAACAAACGTAATTTCCGATCGGCTGGAAGTTAAGTATACGAGTGATCCAATCAATCCACGATACATGGTTATCTTAACTGGTGTTCCCTCTTCATCTTGGTCTAATTTAATTAATGAGATCATTGGGTTGATGCACTAGTGCTAGTCTCCATGCAAACCTTTTCAAAACATATCTTGTATATTTGGCTTAATCGATAAAAATCCTTTCTCTAATTTTTGACTTGGAGTTCAAGAAAAAACGTAAGTTCTACAGTTTATCTGTTTTGACTTTTTTTCAATTGATTTGAAACATAGTTTCCACAGTTTATCTTCAACTGAACTGTTATGAACTTTGCTGATTGTTTGATCTTACGTAGTTCAACTGTAACCCTCAGAAATCAATAAATCCATAAATAAAAAGTTTAAAGTTTGAGGGATCTATTTGCAATTCTTTGTTAATCAGCTTTCATCTGAGTTGATTCTATATAAGGTTAGAGACACGATTGCAAGGGCTATCCAGTCGGACCAAGCAAGCCCGATTCGTTCCATCTTTAAATCAAATTGGTTCGGTTTATATTTTAATTGTTTTTAAACAGAGTAGCACTTTTTGAAAAGTATAGCACTTTATTAGAACCGTGTTTTCACTCATTGTAGCATTAGATTCTTCATATAAATACTAGCAAATGCATCGCGCATCTTCATTCACAAAAGAAAAACTTCACGTAGAGGAAAAATTTTTGAAGCGGTGCTCTATGTAAACAAGAAACGGACCAGAGTTAAACTTTTCAAAAGGAACCGATCGTGTTTGTGTTTGTGTGCTGATTCGAGTTAGATAACTCTCTGTAATCGTCGTCGCTGTTAAGGCAACTAAATCCTGTTTCTTGATGCACTTAGAAAGCATATATTGTTTCTGTTTGCATGTTTATATGAGTTGAAGTTTTGAAACACGTTTTCTTTAAAAGTTCTTCAAACATAGTGGAGTTTAAGATGCTTTCTTTGAAGCTTTGATTTAGAAAAGTTAATTAGAAAATGTTTGTTGATGTTCGTACAGTTTTTTCTTCAGTTCTCTGGGATGTTCTTCCAATATCTTACAAGCAGTTTACGCATTTTTGTGTCAGTAGCTTTTAAGTAGGTTACCTATTTCTGTTTATTGGAGTTTCCCTTAGATATTTTCGATTCCTTCAAACTATGGAAATCTTCCAAGCTGGTAGTTGTTATCGAACTAAGTTCGTGATCTACTCATTTTTGACCGAGCTGGTTTTCTAGTCGCGATCTGGTTGTTCAGTCCGCTTATGATCTGATTTTCATTTCCAGTACGCTTGCTATCTGGTTTCCTTGTTCAGTTGCTCGTGATCTGATTATCCGATCCGAGTCGACTTTGTTTAACCACCCAGCTCAGAGTTGATTTTATGTTCTGACCCAGTACACTCGCATGCTAATCATACTTCGAGCTGATCTAGCAAAGGTCTATTCTGGGATGATACAGTAATTTCAAGTTTACTTCTTCGTTTCTTTAGCATTGATTTGAAGGTATAACTTCAATCTATTCGTAGTTATACACATTGCAAGAAATAGCTCATCAGCTCAGAGCCCTACTGCTCTTGTAACACCTAGAAATCCTGATCACGTGAAAATGGGTGCATGACTAGGGGAAAATTATTTTAGAAAATTATATGCTATTTTATGTGATTTATTTATGGTTTTAATGTTGCATGATATGCATGTATGTTTTTAGCCTGTTTGAGTTCCGGACGCGTGGACGAGACTAGAGACAACCGAGATGAAAATTATTTGAGATTCTTAAGCCCTTATATTTTTAAGAGCAAATTTATTATTTTTAAGCAGCAATTTCTGAATATTGGGGTTTTTATGATTTTTTTTTGGGGGAACCCATTTTTGCCTATACGGGCTATTTTAATGAGTTTTTCTATGTTCTGCAAATATGGAAAATTATTATTACGAAAAATTAAGTTAGAGGTTTGATTTGAGAGTTTTAAAACACATTTCAGTTAGGAGGAGGGTTAGTATGGGAAAAAACTCTTAATTTTCTTAATTAAACCATTGGTAGGGGTCTTCTTGGCACAACTCATTCTCCCCTTCACCCCAAATTCTAAAACATACTCCTCCCCACTCTCCTAGCCGCCTCAAGCCACTTCCCTCTCCCTCAAGTTCGAAATTTTGCAAGCTTTTGGTGATCCAAGTCTGTCTTGTCCCAATCTCGCGTCCTACACGTCGGTAACTCGCAGATCTTCTTTTTCTCCAACAAAGACATGTCATATCTCTCATTTTCTCACCATTTAAATCATAGTATACTATTTTCTTTAAAAGGATGTGCATGATTTGTATGTGAATTTATTATATCTATGTTTGTTGTTTGAGATCCATGCATGCATCACGATTTTAACACGTATTTGATTTTTTTCTTGTGAAGCTTCGGTCATGGGCGATTCATGGGGCTAGGGTTTGGTCCAAGGGTGGTCCAGGTAGTTATTCCATCGAGTTAGGATCATGTGGGTCCAAACTAGAAGTGATTTGGTCAAGGAATGAATTAGTTATGAATTTTATGATCAGCAAGTGTCCTGGCTTGTCGTATGTGCGCGACAGTAGAGTTGTTGGGGTTGGGTAAGTCGCTCTATACTCTGTGTGTTCAAGGTTGATTGAAAGAGATATCTCATTGAGGTAGGATCATGTAGGTCCAAACGGGGAGCAATTTGGTCGAGTAACAAATTAGTTATGAATTTTATGGCTAGCACGTGCTCTGGTTGCAGTCTACGCGCGGGCAGTGGGTTTGTAGGTGTCGGGTTGGTCACGCCCTGAATTGTATCTGAGTCTTGTTTGTTCCAGTGACTAGAATATTGAGTTAAAATTATGTGGGTTGAAATAGGGAGTGATTTGGTTAATAAATGGATTTTTAATAATTTTTATCGTTTTGTCGCTCGAAGTGAGCCTCATCGGATCATTTTTGTGAAAATTAAGATTTCAAGTCTTAGGGGTTGTAAAAAGTTCATGGATGACTTTATTTGATGCTTTAAGCATATTTTAAGATGTTTTCTAGCTTTTTTAGAATTTATTTGATTTATGTGATTTTTGTTCAAATTTCAATTTTTAATAATTTTTATCGTTTTTGTCGCTCGAAGTGAGCCTCATCGGATCATTTTTGTGAAAATTAAGATTTCAAGTCTTAGGGGTTGTAAAAAGTTCATGGATGACTTTATTTGATGCTTTAAGCATATTTTAAGATGTTTTCAGCTTTTTTAGAATTTATTTGATTTATGAGATTTTTGTCAAATTTCAATGTTTGAATTTAAAGTGAAGGAACGAGTATTTTTTAAAATTTTTAAAAATTCAATTTTAAAGTTATGGGTCAAGTCATGTTTAGGGTTAAGTTTCATTTTGAGGTTAAGTCTAGGCTTTTGGGCTTAGAGTTAGTGGTCCAAGCACCTGAACAAGTCCTTGATCGGAGTAGAAAATGTAGAAGCCCGTGAATATATATTTAATTATATATATAGTATTTATGTATGATATATTTTAAATAAAAGAAGTAAATATATATTGACGGGCTAAGCCTTTTAAATTTCATGTTTTTATGAAATGCACGCATCATGAGAATTTATGAAACGTTAAAGGCATGTTTTTTTTAAAGGAAAACCCGAGGGATTGAAGTGATTTGTGGCAAGTTTAATGATGGAAGCTAGTCGGAATACCGAACCCGAGGATCCCTTGTTTTAATGTATTACGAGCCTATGGATCCATGTGATCACGACATGGTGAAGTGGCATAGAGGTGTGTGGGATCCCGAGGTAAGATCGGGTGAATCGCACCGTCACGTACGTTGGTTCTTTCGATTTATCAATCATACGCCCGCTCGCATTTCACTAATACGACTCATACATTTTTATTACATTACGTCATGCCTTATTATATATGCTATATGATTATGATACGTTACGACTATGTTACGAACCATGTTCTACGACCATCCATGCATAAATGTTTTAATGTTATTTTATTATGCGTATGTTGTTGCATATGGTTTTATTATACGTACTTTGCTATTTTAAAAGATAAAGCATGTTGGGCCTTTAAGCTCACTAGGTTTAAATGGTGCAGGTGAGACTGCTGATGAGTTTATCCCTACTGGTGGTGAGGACCTCTGAGCGCTCACTGCAGTTGTACGCCATGGCCACTCTGACGTTTTATCTATGTCATGATACATTTTTCAGATGTCCTACTTAGCATGTTCAGTTTTCAAAATTTTTATGTACTCTTATTTTCAAACAGCATTGATGATTTGACGTTTTAAGATTTTCATTTATTTATGTTTTAAAGGATGTTGAGAAATGTTTTAAAGGGAACGAGCCATACTTTTTAGTTTCTTTATTCAGCACATGATTTTACCAAAAAAAAATTTATAGTTTGGTTCGTTTTAGTTGGTATCAGAGCGGTGGTTCTGGTGGGGTACCAGCCTGCTGCGTGGAGCTCGGAAGTCGCACTACCAGTCTGTTAGTTTTATACTTTTAAGATTCGTGTTTACTTTCGCATGCTGCATGTTTTATTTCTGCATGAGTTTTGCCTTAGAATTTTAAGAGCTAGACGCTTAGTCATGCACTTAGATTTACGTGAAGGGTTTTGGGTGCCAGTATGCCTCCCAGATGTTCTAGAGACCAGCAGGATGAGGATACACCTCCTCCTACCCCACCTCTGCAGTTGACGCCATATGAGAGGGCTCTTCCACGACATGCTAGCCGGGATCACGAAGATGCTTGAGAGGCAGTCAAAGCGTTCGGGGAAGTTGCACGAGGAGGATGTGGCTGAGCGGACAAGCAGGGACCCAAGGAGTTTGCCGGGACTACAGATCTGCTATTTGCTGAGTAAAGTACTGCAGGAAACTCTATGACTTAGGTGCTAAGTAGAACTGATAGACCTTCTAGGGCTTGCCTTGAGAACTTAGACAGATAGGACAAACGGACCTAGAAATGTTTTAGGAATCTAAACTGTTTATTGGAAGATAGATTGATTGTAAACACGTGCCTGTGTGACGTTTCAATTTCAGGCGAGATCCATGTTCTAGGTGTCACTACCCTTTCATTGCAAGACTCAGGGGCGACTCACTCGTTCATCTCGAGCGCGTTCATACAGAGGATGAATATTACCCCAGAGAGCATGGGTGTGGCTCTCGCAGTGACAAACCCGCCAGGGCAGGAGACTTTCCTATTTGAAGCGGCGAGGAGACCGCGGAAGCCCAGGTTTATATCTTTCTTACAGGCCAGGAAGCTAGTTGAGTTTGGATGTCAGGCGTTCTTAGCCAGTGTTACCGCTTCAGGAGATTCAGCAGGCCCTTCACTGTCTGATGTGGAGGTAGTCAGGGATTTTGCAAATGTATTCCATGATGATGTTGTGGGAGTTCCACCGGAGACAGAGGTGGAGTTTTCGATCGAGCTGATGCTAGGTACAATGCTTATCTCCAAGGCACCTTATCGTTTGGCTCCTATCGAGATGAAGGAGCTGATTCAGGAGTTTCTCGATAGGGATTCATACGCCCTAGCTTTTCTCCTTGGGGCGCGCCAGTTCTGTTTGTGAAGAAGAGGATGGCAGCATGAGATTGTGCATTGTGGGAGTTCCACCGGAGACAGAGGTGGAGTTTTCGATCGAGCTGATGCTAGGTACAATGCTTATCTCCAAGGCACCTTATCGTTTGGCTCCTATCGAGATGAAGGAGCTGATTCAGGAGTTTCTCGATAAGGGATTCATACGCCCTAGCTTTTCTCCTTGGGGCGCGCCAGTTCTGTTTGTGAAGAAGAAGGATGGCAGCATGAGATTGTGCATTGACTACCGGGAGTTGAATCGTGTCATAGTGAAGAACAAGCACCCATTCCCGAGGATTGAGGATTTGTTTGATCAGTTGCAGGGAGATTCGGTTTTATCGAAGATTGATTTGATATCTGGCTACCATCAATTGAGATATAGAGAGGAGGACGTGTCCAAGACTGCATTTCGGACACGTTACGGCCATTATGAGTTCTTGGTGATGCCGTTGGCCTGACGAATGTCCCAGCGATCTTCATGGATTTGATAACAGGGTTTTCAGACAGTACTTGGACCAGTTCATCATTGTTTTTATCGACGATATCTTGGTCTAGTCGAGGAGCTTAGAGGAGCATATACAGCATCTGCAGACAGCTTTGCAGACATTGAGAGAGCACAAGTTGTATGCCAAGTTCAGCAAGTGCGAGTTTTGGCTCGAGCAGATGGTGTTTCTGGGGCATAACGTTTCTAGAGATGGGATTTCAGTCGACCCATCGAAGGTGGAGGCAGTTCAGAACTGGGGGATCCAAAGAATGCAACAGAGATTCGCAGTTTCTTGGGGTTAGCAGGATACTACCGCAAGTTTATCAAGGGCTTCTCTTCGATTTCAGTGTCCTTGACAGCCCTGACCAAGAAGAATACGAAGTATGTGTGGAGTCTTGAGTGTCAGAGGAGCTTCGATCAGCTGAAGGAGGCTCTCACTTCAGCACCAGTGTTAGCGATGCCAGTGGATCACGAGGAGTTTGTGGTTTATACGAATGCTTCCCTGAGAGGGTTAGGTTCAGTTCTGATGCAGGGAGTCAAGGTTATCGCTTATGCATTGAGGCAGTTGAAGAGTTATGAGCAGAACTATCTGACGCATAATCTGGAGCTTGCAGCAGTAGTGTTCGCACTGAAGATGTGGGCCACTACCTGTACGGTGAGAAGTGTCAGATTTTTACCGACCATAAGAGCCTCAAGTACTTCTTCACCCAGAAGGGGCTGAACATGAGACAACGCAGATGGCTTGAGTTGGTGAAAGACTATGATTGTGACATTAGCTACCATCCGAGTAAAGCTAATGTAGTAGCGGACGCTTTGAGCCGGAAGACTGTAGTAGTGGCATGTTTGTCAGTCGAGAGGCCACTACAGGATGAGATACAGAGGTTCGGACTGGAGTTCTATTCAGGAGCCTGTGCATCGAGTTTAGCAGTGCTCAGAGTTGAGTCGACTCTTCGAGAGCGGATTAGAGAGGGGCAGGCCACTGACGAGCAGTTATAGCAGTGGAGACATCAAGATGAGGCAAGAGGACGAGGTCTGTATACAGTTGAGGATGGGATTGTTCGTTTCAGAGGTCGCATGTCGGTGCCGGTACCGAGACACTAGGTTTACATTTGCGTTTTGGAGGAGCTCGCATGCAGCGTTGGGGACGAAGTTGTCATTTGTACAACTTTTCACCCGTAGACAGATGGCCAGTCGAAGAGAGTCATCCAGATTCTAGAGGATTTGCTGAGAGCTTGTGTGATAGACTTCCTGGGTACGTGGGATTCGAGATTGCCTCTGGTAGAGTTCACGTAATAACAGCTTTTAGGCATCGGTTGGGATGGATCCATATGAGACTTTGTACGGGAGAAGGTGTAGGTCTCCCGTGCACTGGGACGAGGTCGGAGAGAGAGTTTTGACTGGGCCGGATCTGGTGCAACAGACAACAGATATTGTGACGAGGATACGGGATCGGACGAGGACAGCCCAGACTCGTCAGAAGAGTTATGCCGAGCAGAGACGACGAGATCTGGAGTTAGCTGTAGGAGACCATGTGTTTGTGAGGATATCGCCTATGAAGGGCGTGATGCATTTTGTCCGGAGAGGTAAGCTCAGTCCGAGGTTTATTTGGTCATTCGAGATTTTGGATAGGCTTGGTACTTTGGAATATCGAGTAGCGCTACCACCCAGCCTGTCAGCGCTACATAATGTAATTCATATCTCGATGCTCCGGAAGTATGTAACGAATCCATCGCGTGTGTTGGATTTTTAGCCGCTCCAGTTAGCACCAGATTTATCGTTGAGGAGCGACCAGTACAGATTTTGGCTCGAGAGGAGCACGGGCTTAGAGCGCGGAGTATTCCGATGGCCAAGATCCGATGGCAGAATCACTCAGAGGATGAGGCTACCTGGAAGACTGAGGCCGATATGTGGACGCGCTATCCAGGGCTTTTCGGTACGTAATCAAATTTTGGGGACAAAATTCCTATAAGGGGGGAGAGTTGTAACGCTTAGAAATCCTGATTACGTGAAAATGAGTGCATGATTAGGGGAAAAATTATTTAGAAAATTATATGCTATTTTATATGATTTATTATGGTTTTAATGTTGCATTATATGCATGTATGTTTTTATCCTGTTTGAGTTCCGGACGCATGGACGAGACTAGAGACAACCGAGATGAAAATTATTTGAGATTTTTAAGCCCATAGATTTTTAAGAGCAAATTTATTATTTTTAAGCAGTAATTTTCGAAAATTGGGGTTTTTATGATTATTTTTGGGGGGAATGTTTTTCGCCTATACGGACTATTTTAATGAGTTTTTCTATGTTTTGCAAATATGAAAAATTATTATTACGAAAATTTAAGTTGGAGGCTTGCTTTGGGAGTTTTAAAACATATTTTAACTAGGAGAAGGGTTAGTATGGGAAAAACTCTTAATTTTCTTAGTTAAACCATTGGTAGGGGTCTTTTTGGCACAACTCATTCTCCCCTTCACCCCAAATTCGAAAACCCTACTCCTCCCCACTCTCCTAGCTGCCTCAAGCCACTCCCCTCTCCCTAAAGTTAGAAATTTTTCAAGCTTTTGGTGATCCAAGGCGGTCTTGTCCCAATCTCGCGTCCTACACGTCGGTAACTCGCAGATCTTCTTTTTATACAACAAAGGCATGTCATATCACTCATTTTCTCACCATTTAAATCATAGTATACTGTTTTTTTTAAAAGGATGTGCATGATTTGTATGTGAATTGATTAGATCTATGTTTGTTGTTTGAGATCCATGCATGCATCACGATTTTGATACGTATTTGATTCTTTTCTTGTGAAGCTTCGGTCATGGGTGGTTCATGGGGCTAGGGTCCAAGGATGCTAAAAGTAGTTATTCCATCGAGTTAGTATCATGTATATCCAAACGGGAAAAGCGATTTGGTCAAGGAATGAATTAGTTATGAATTTTATGATCATCAAGTGTCCTGACTTGTCGTCTGTGCGCGATAGTAGAGTTGTTGGGGTAGGAAAAGTCGTTCTATGTGTTCTGTGTGGAAAAGGTAGATTGAAATAGATAGCTCATTGAGATAGGGTCACGTAGGTCCAAACGGGAAGCAAGTTGGTCGAGGAACGAATTAGTTATGAATTTTATGGCTAGCACGTGTCCTGGTTGCAGTCTGCTCACGGGCAGTGAGTTTGCGGGCATTGGGTTGGTCATGCCTGAATTATTTTTGAGTCACGTTTGTTTCAGTGACTAGTATATTGAGTTAAGATTATGTGGGTCGAAACAGGGAGTGATTTTGTTAAAAATGAAGTTTTAATGATTTTTACCGTTTTGTCGCTCAACATGAGCCTCGTCGGGTCATTTTTATGAAAATTAAGATTTCGAGTCTTAGGTTGTAAAAGTTCGTGGATGACTTTATTTGATGTTTTAAGCATATTTTAAGATGTGTTCCAGCATTTTAGAAATTTATTTGATTTATGGTATTTTTGTCAAATTTTAATGTTTGATTTTAAAGTGAAGGAGAGAGTATTTTATAAACTTTTTAAAATTCAATTTTAAATTTATGGGCCAAGTCATGTTTAGGGGATGACTTTATTTGATGTTTTAAGCATATTTTAAGATGTGTTCCAGCATTTTAGAAATTTATTTGATTTATGGTATTTTTGTCAAATTTTAATGTTTGATTTTAAAGTGAAGGAGAGAGTATTTTATAAACTTTTTAAAATTCAATTTTAAATTTATGGGCCAAGTCATGTTTAGGGTTAAGTTTAATTTTGAGGTATGTCTAGGCTTTTGGGCTTAGAGTTAGTGGGCCAAGCACCTGAACCAGTCCTTGACCAGAGTAGAAAATGTAGAAGCCCGTGAATATATATTTAATTATCTATATAGTATTTTATGTATGATTTGTTTCAAATGAAAGAAGTAAATATATATTGACGTGCTAAGCCTTTTAAATTGCATGTTTTTATGAAATGCACGCATCATGAGAATTCATGAAACGTTAAAGACAAGTTTTTTTAAAAGGAAAACCCGAGGGATTGAAGTGATTTATGACAAGTTTAATGATGAGAGCTAATCGGGATATCGGGCCCGAGGATCCCCTGTTTTAGTGTATTACGAGCCTATGGATCCATGTGATCTTGACATTGTGAAGTGGCATAGAGGTGTGTGGGATCCCGAGATAAGGTCGTGTGAACCGCACCGCCACGTACGTTGGTTCTTTCGATTGATCAATCATACGCCCGCTCGCATTTCACTTATACGACTCATACGATTTTATGTTATGTTACGTCATGCCTTATTATGTATGTTATATGATTATGATACGTTACGACTATGTTACGAACCATGTTTTATGACCATCCATTCATACATGTTTTAATGTTATTTTATTATGCGTATGTGCTTGCATGTGGTTTTATTATACGTATTTTGCTATTTTAAAAGATAGAGCATGCTGGGCCTTTAGGCTCACTAGGTTTAAATGATGCAGGTGAGACTGCTGATGAGTTTATCCCTATTGGCGGTGAGGATCTTTGAGCGTTCGCAACAGCTATACGCCATGGTCACTCTGACGTTTTATCTATGTCATGATACATTTTTCAGATGTCCTACTTAGCATGTTTAGTTTCCGAAATTTTTACATACTCTGATTTTCAAACAACATTGATAATGGATCTGTGTCAACAGATCCAGATTGAATTTTGAATTACACAAAACTTATTATTGTATTTCTAACAAATCTACGAAGTGTGCAGATATCAACAGGAAAAAGTATATTGCGCAAAGAAGATGAACAGTAGAAGTCTGTCCAGTCGATGGTTTTTCAATATAAAGTTCAGCAGCTGGTTTGGTTAATCATTGTAAACGGCAGCTGGATTAGCAATGGAGACGTCCAAAGTTGAGTCAGTTGTTCGTAATCAGGCGGATGCCAAGTTGAACCAGCTGGAGCATAGTGAACCAGTTGGAACGATAAGAACCAGCTGCAAGCGCTAGAATAGGAAGGTGGACCAGCTGGAACATCAAAAGGGAACCAGCTGGAACATCTAAGTGGACCATCGATGATGATGTCATCAGTGACGACATCATGATCATCAGATGAAGAAAGATCAGCTGGTGCGAGAAGACCAGCTGGAGAGCTAAGCGATGATGACATCAGCAGTGACGTCAGCAATCAGCAGGAAGCTACAGTAAAACCAGTCGATGGATGATCCAGACGCAAGAGATAAAGCGACGTCGTACAGGAAGAAGTATCCAGTCGCAAGCTACTGTTCACCAGCAGATGTACTTGGAGTTAGCGATAGCAAAACGATGTCGTTTGGATAAATGGATACGACAGCATTTTGCTTTCGTGCTAAGGATTCAGCAGAAGGACTTTGCGATGGTAATGACCAGCAGGCAGCTACAGTACATCCAGACGAGAGCTTCAGTGATATAATTAACCAGTCGAGGATGCATAGCAAACGATGTAGTTTGAATAAGTTGATACGACATCGTTTGATCTAACCAGTCGTTGGGAAATCCAGTCGCAAGCATTTCACGACCAACGACTGGACAACCAGCTGCAAGCATATCTTCACCTGCTCAACCAGTCACAAGCTACAGTGCCTTGCATATCCAGTCGATAGGAAATCCAGACGCAAAGAAACAGAGGAAATAACCAGTCGCAGCAGTTGAAGATACAATCAGTAGCGAAACAGTTGACGAATTACAAAGATTTACTAAAGCTGGATGTCAACTGCTGAGCTTATTTAAAATGTTGAAGACGACAAAAAGCCTGCAAAAGAAAGGACACAAGGACAACTCCCTGTCGGTACTTTACAGAGATTGAGTATTGTATTCTGTTATTCATTAAGCACTTGCATTTATTTAGCATGCATAACAGAAGTCACACTAGCACATAGCAAACAGATTTCACATGCTGATTTTACAGAAATCTGTTTGCGCAAAGTTGTTTTAAAATATTAGGATTCAGTTCTGGTGTTTTCCGAATGATTTTAATTCATACCAGATCTGTCTCCGATGCTCTGTTTTTAGTGTTCAAGAACCAGAGGTATTGCACCTCATCCTTATGATAAGCAGCGCGCAAAATTTTTAATTCTTGACAACAGCGCCTGCTATCTCTTTAAACCGGTCCTAACAATTGATGTTTTGACGTTTTAATATTTTCATTTATTTATGTTTTAAATGATGTTGAGAAATGTTTTAAAGGGAACGTGCCATACTTTTTAGTTTCTTTATTCTGCACATGATGTTGGATCAATTTTTACAGATCAGAATCTACGTTTTGATTCACGCAAAATCTGCTTCTATTGTACTAACGCTCTAAATGGGTCCGCTCAGACAAGTCCCATAAAACATTCAATGCTCTCTATAAATAGATAGCTTCACCTCAGTTTCAAGGTACGTTTTCAATAAGCAGTAATTGGTTCTTGAATTATTATAACTTTTGAGCAACCGCTGACTTGAGCGTCGGAGTGACTTCGTCGGGATACCTCCTTACGTCTTTGACTTTGCTTTGTGACTTAGGTAATGACCTACTCAAATATTTCATTAGAGCTCTCGCAAGATCCCAACTTACTCACTAAGTCGTCGAATCGATCCATCCGATGTTTAGGCAACATCACACATAATAACATTTCTTTTTCTTTTGTTTTTCTAATTCTCACACCGCTAGATCAAATCCCATCCACCAACCCTGGTTAACTCATTACCTAATTAAGCATTTTTACTTTTTAAATATCTACTCAAAAATTAATTTAATTCAGGAATATTTCGCCCAAAATTCTGGATGAAATTAAATTTTCATCAATTTAAATATACAATTTAATATTTTTAGCATTTATACACATCAATAATTTTCACTCACTAATTCATGGTCCCAGAAATAGGATCACTAAGCAAATAGGAGTTCAGAAGGGAGGGGGGTTGAATGAACTCCTTCGATTTTTCTATTTCAAAGTTATTTTTACAAGTTTGGATCTCAGTTTTATGCAAACTTCTCAGCCAACAAAATATGTGCGGAAATAGGCCGATTGGTTTGTGAACAATGAACAATGCACAACAGTAAATAAATGTGTAAATAAGAGATTGAGTCGAGAGTTTGTTTCTGGAAGTTCGGATATCAATATCCTACGTCTCCCCTTCTTCCTCCTCGGAAGGTAGCACTAAAAGACTTTGATGTGAGTAGCCTTTCTACAAACACCCGATCCCGTAACCCGCAGCCACGAGAACTCCTAGCGCTTTACAATACTTCACGCAGACTTCGCTGCTGGTTTTTACAATGCTTTGAACGTTTTACGAACTTCTTTCAATAGACAGTTTGTTTACAGACTCTATCAAATATATCAATGAAAACACGAATCTAGAGACTGTAAATATCTTCTGGTATCAACAATAAACAACCAGAAGATTGACTCGAATGTTTTTCTAATGAAGATCAAACGATAAGTTCTTCGAGTCTTGAGCTTTTTGAAGATATCAACGAAGTGAAAGCTCTGTAAAGATTTTGGCAGCGTTACAGCAATAGATAATTAGCGAAGTGTGTTCTTCAACGCCGCTGCTGATATTTATAGGCTTCGACTGCAACGGTCATATTAATTCTCAAAGGAAAATAAATCCCGTTTGAATTACTGCCAAAATCGTACACCGTAAATCCTGCTCCACTTCAAGGTCAAATGCTCATCCACAGATCCAATTTGTCTTCTTTCCATTTTTGTGCAAGCATAGTGAAACGGCCTCTGTACACTGTACTATTTACCCAAAATAGTACCTAACTTGTCTCCTTCATTCCAGGCAACTGTACGATCGTACAAATCTTTTCCTTAAGAGCAAACGATCGTATTTGAAATACTTTGAGCTTGCGCCTGAAATTACTTTGAAAATCAGCACTAACATCCATCGTCGTTGTCAAAAACTTCGACTGAAAAAAGCTTGGAAGAATTCACCTGCTGATATGCATATGCGTTTTTCCATCTGCTGATTCCTTAAGCAATAAAACGATGTCGTGTCAACTTATTCAAGTGACGCCGTTTTGCTATCTTTGAAATACATCTGCTGGTTAACACATGGTGTATTGCATCTGCTGAATTGTTAAAGGAACGCTTCTGCTGAATCAATCAAAACGCTATCGTTCAAACTTAACCATACGCTGTCGTATCACAATCTTCAACAAATAGACTTAACCAACTGCTGAACTTCTTCAACAAAGAATCTGCTGATTACTTCATCTGCTGATACGAAACAGTGCATTCCAACGACGTCGTTCTAACTTATCAAAACGCTGTCGTTTAGCAATCTGTAGCAAAACACGCTGAAACTCAAAACTGTACTCGCTGATCGAGACAACTACATCTGCTGAATGCTCTTGAAGAATCTATCTGCTGAGCTACTCAAACCGTTCAACTGTTGATCGCATACCATCTGCTGAAATCTCACGAATACTCCAACTGCTGACTTTGCTACTGTAGATAGATATACTCCTGCGACAACCGATTGTCCAATTGCAACTTGTCTTATTTTTGTTATCACCAAAACTTATAAATATTGTTCTAACAGTTTCCCCCTTTTTGGTGATGACAAAACTTCAGCAGCCGAGACAAAAGATATGCAAAAATAAATTGCACACTATCTGCTGGAAAACAAATTTTATTAACCAACAAAAATTGTACATAGGATATGTACAACAATTATCAGCAGAAAAGAAAATCTAATCTTTTCTTCTTCTCTTCAACGACTTTGACTCTCTTCTTCGTCTTTCTCTGTCTCGCTCTGCTGCATCTTGACTCAAAGCTCTGTTGGCATCAGCATCTAGTACTGTCTGAACAATGCGTCGCTGAGCCATTTGAACTCTTTTGTCGAACATCCGCTAGTCCTTGAAAAATAGAAGCATTCTGAGTGAGGACATTTTTGCGAAATTCATTGAAGCGAATAGTGTGGACATCATCGAGAGTGCGGACTTCTTGTCGTGCTCCCTGAGATAAAGTTCTGAATATATCTGTTTGAACCCTCAGGGAGTCACACACGCTTTGCTCAATTTTATGCATCCTAGATGAAATTTCACTCTGAGATACAAACATCTGTTCTGAAAGAGCGGCTTGGAAATCGGCAAAAGCAGCAGAGAGATCTGGAGAAATAGGAGGTCGAGAAGACGCGGTCGCATCAATATCTGTCTGATCAAAGCGCAAAGAAGAACTGCTGGAAGAAGTAGGAGAAGATGGACGCTGATCCAAAGAAAGCTGTACACTCGGAACAACTGACTGAGCAATCTGTACACTGCGAAAAGCTGTTCGATCCAAAGCTATAGAAGAGAGAAAATCTGAAATATCTGCTGTAGATAAACTGCTAAACAAACTGTACTGAATCTGAATCGTGCAAAACTGAGACAAACGAAGAGAAAATACTGTCGGCTGGTGAGAGGCAAAACAAGAATCGGTCTCAACAATCTCTAAACCTCTACAGAAGTTGATGGAGCCAACTGGTAATAATATTCGAGAAGCACAAAAATCAGTTACCTCCAAACAAACATCCGCACATATCTTCTTCATCAGCCTAAAAAACACACTCATTGAAGGTAGAGTGTCATCAAATTGCCGCTGACGGGGAACTTTAGTAGAAATAACCTTTCGGGGAATTTTAACCCACTGATCAGCACAAAGCTCCACCGTCCACAATCCATCAACCAAAATCATTTTCCTAATCCAGCACAACGATCGAGTATTTGAGTTGGTTCTGGCAATTACAGCTCCTCGATCGCATGGACTCCCTTAAAAAATTTTAGAGCAGGAGGGCTTGTTCCAGATAAGATTATGAGCTCGCGCCTCCTTCGCCAACTCCTCCAAGAAAGAAAGATAGAGGTCCGAAAGCAGCTCAATTACTTGAATATCAACAGCCGAAGAGCCTTGGCCAGGAACAAAGTTATCCCTCCATGCATCCAAGAACTTCCACACCAAAACTGTTCTATACTTGAGCAGAATATAAAATTTTCGCTGAATGGCTTCCTGAGGAGACTCTGTTTCTCCCCAGGAAAGAACTTGCTCTTCCTTTCTATACATTTCCTCAAAATTGATCGTAGCCAGTTTCTTCAGGCTGAAAGAATGAAAGAATGTAGCGACCTCATCAATTACTTGTGCTCGCAAACTCACAAGCAGGTCGATATCTGCACAAATCAAAGAATAGTGCTCTTTAGCCGGATTGCCCTTAACAGGGTCTTTCTCCACCAAAATTTGCTTCCCTTTATCATTAACAGGAATACGAGGAAGACTTTGTAGAAACCAGGTCCACTTCGAGACGCCTGGAATCTTTACTGATTTGCCCATTGTAATCTTAGTAACTTCCATGCAGGTGGAGGGCAGAGGAATATCAACTGGAATTGTCAAAAGAATGTTATCCAGCGACATTTGCTCATCAGCACTGAGCGTAACTTCAGCAAAGATTGGGGCCACAAATTCCTGGACCTGCTGATCCCCATCAGCAGGAGCAACATCCACAGTTGCTATCTCATCCTCAGTGTCACTCGCAGTGACCACTGGACGTTCAGCCTCCCATTGCTGAACAAGATCATCGTAAGGAAGATCAAACCACTGCTTTTCTTCAGAGACTGCTGGTTGCTATATCAGCAGGTGCATCAGCTGCTCGCGTTTCATCGAGCACCTGCTGAATTATCAAATCCACAGCATCAGCAGATGAGCATCTAGGCTCCTCAACATCTAAAGGCTCCGCTACTTGCTGAATCGGTATAGCCTCTTCAGCAACCTCTACCAACTCCATAGAAGAAACAGATTTCTTCTTGAAAGATCTCTTCTTTTTGGGCACTGCTGCGCCAACATCAGCAGCAGGTCTCTTCTTCGAGACAGCCTTTTTCTTTGCTGCCCCAGTAATCTCTTCAGCACCATCTCTATCATTGATGGAGACAAACCGAAGCACAGTCTTCTTAGTGAGGACCTTGGAAGCTGGGAACTCTGAGGACTCACCCAGCTCCAAAGAAGGAAAAGTCGCCAACAACAGACTAATTTGAATTGCAAACCCTTTGGCTTGCTTGGACCCCGCAGAAGCCATCTTCTTCAAGATACTGAACAAAAATTTAGCCCAGTTCATCTTAATCCTGCAGACAACCGCCGTTATCAAGGAAAACTTCTCAACCGTGATGGCGTTGAAGGACCCGACTTTCACAGAAATTGCTTTAGCCACAATATCACAGAGAATGCGAAAGGGCATTTTCATTTGGTTCTTCCTTCCTGATAAACTGATTGGCTCACCAGACAGAGAAACGATGCTCCTAGCATCGAAAATTGCATCCTTAGGCATTTCAGAGAGATCCCCCAAACCATCAACCGGCAACTCAAAAGACTCTGCAAACAGCTCCTCAGAAATCCTCTAAGGCCGGAAGCCATAAGAGCTTCAAACATTGACACCATACCGGGGTCATCCATGCCAAGAACGGATTCAAAATCCACATGCTGAGCATTTGAGTAGAGAGAGGAAGCCATTTTGAATGGTAGATAATCGAAGAAAATGCCTGTGAAATCTTTGCAGAAGAAAATATGCGCAAGAGAAATACGATTGAAAGAAAATTAGCAAGGTAAAAGAGAATGAACAGTCAGCGCGTAGTATATAAGGAATACGAAAAGTTTTTGGAGAGAGAGAATGTTGATGTGACTGTTTGCATGGGAAGACACGTGTCAACCATCCGTTAGCGCGTACTGTTTTGAAAAAGATTTGAAAATTTTCAAAAAGGTTTTGATCGTACGGTGAAAAGAATTTTCCAAAAATTTTAATCAAATAATGCACAAAAATAGATAACTTCGCGCCAAAGGTTTATAGTCACATCTGCTGATACAGTAAGTGTAAAAACACTACTGCTGATTCGATATTGCGCTGAGGGTGGCAAGTGCTGATAACTTATAAGCACCAGCAGTATACACGCAACTACTGATTATGTCCAGCAGCAACATGTTCTGCTGACGTCACGCTTATTAAATCAGCACCTGATTCCCCCTACGACTAATATACTTCAAACGCATGAAATGCTTATTTCAGCAGGTAGGCTAGTCGTTCCCCCTGAACAACAAACCTGCTGCTGATTTAAGCTATGGCTTATCAACCTGTAAAAGCGTTAGTACACAAACAATTAAGGCAACTCAAGAAGACCTAAAGAGTTTCTAAAATAAGAAAACTTAGCGTCCGGCAGAGGCTTTGTGAAAATATCAGCTACTTGCTGCTCAGTTGACACATACTCCAGCCGAACGTCCTTCTTTAGCACGTGGTCTCTAATGAAGTGATGCCTTATATCGATATGCTTGGTTCGTGAATGCAGCACAGGGTTCTGAGTGATGGCAATCGCACTTGTGTTGTCACAGAGAATAGGAGCTTCAGAAGCATCAATGCCATAATCCTTCAGTTGGTGTTGAATCCACAAGATTTGTGCGCAACAACTACCAGCAGCAAGATATTCTGCTTCAGCAGTTGATGTGGCAATTGATGTTTGCTTCTTACTGAACCAAAAGATCAATCGATCCCCTAAGAATTGACATGTACCACTTGTGCTCTTGCAATCAATCCTGCAACCTGCGTAATCTGCATCACTATACCCAATTAAATTAAAGCCTGAGTCTTTGGGATACCAAAGACCCACGTTGGAAGTACCCTTTAAATATTTAAGGATTCGCTTGACAGCAATATAATGTGATTGCTTTGGCTCTGCTTGGAATCTAGCACACATACAGACAGAA
>KV014113.1:0-12356 GCA_001598015.1 Dorcoceras hygrometricum | reverse complement strand
CGAGGAGAATCCGATCGTGCTGATCTCGTCAGGACTTCTAGTGCAGTCTGACGAAGGAGTTTCAAATCTGGTCGTGGACCGGATTGACGAATCTACCGCAATCAACCGAGAAGCGCCGGGTTCTTGAAACACCGGTTGGAGCCAGGCACAAGTGCCAGACAGGTAACTCGTTAAAACACCCTATGTATGTTGATACGTAGAACTGTTTAATTTTTCGTATTGATCGCATCCCGGTACTCTATTTTATTCTTCCGCTGCCTGCCGGGGTGCGGATCCGGACCAATCCCAACATGCACAAATATGGAAAGAAGACAAATTGGCTCTGTCAGTGAGCAATTTACCTTGTAGTGGAGCAGGAATTACGGTGTACGATTTTGGCAGTAATTCAAACGGGATTTATTTCCTTTGGAGAATTAAATGACCGTTGCAATCGAAGCCTATGTATATCAGCAGCAGTGTTGAAGAAATCACACTTCACTATCTATCTATTGTTGTCACGCTGCCAAAATCAATCTTGAGCTACACTCTGTTGAAATCTCCAAAAGCTCAAAGACTCGAAGAACCTAACAGTTGATTTTCATTGAAATACCTTCGAGTCAATCTTCAGATTACCTTGTTGTAATCGAGTTTCATTGTTGAAACCAGAAGATATTTACAGTCTCTAAATACGTGTTTTCATTGTCATATCCATTGAGTCTGTAACGAACTGTCTTAGTTAAGAAGTTCGAAAAACTATCAAGTGTTGTAAAAACCAGCAGCGAATTCTGCGTGAAGTGTTGTGAAGTGCTAGGAGTTCTCATAGCTGTTGGCTTTGGGATCGGGTGTTTGTAGACGACCTACTTGCATCAAAGTCTTCTAGTGATACCTTCCGAGGAGGAAGAAGGGGAGACGTAGGACATTGAAGTCCGAACTTCCAGAAACAAATTCTTGACTCAATCTTTTACTTACAGCATTTATTTATTGTTGCGCATTATTCACTGTTCACAAACCAATCGGCCTTTTTCCGCACATATATTGTTGGCTGAGAAGTTTGCATAAAACTGAGATCCAAAAGTGTTTTAAAAGAGTTTTGAAATAGAAAAATCGAAGGAGTTCATTCAAACCCCCCCCTTCTGAACTCCTATTTACTTAGTGATCCTATTTCTGGGACCATCATTGTGCATTTCTTAATTTTCTGTTCGGACTTCGCACAACACACTCTCACTGTTATGGCGCATCTCTGCAATCTATTTCATTGCGTCTGTTTATAAAGCCGCTGCTTGGATATATCCGTTGGACACAAAGATGTAGTTGTTCTGAAAAGTCTTCTGACGCATATGTACTTTGTGTCCTTTGCATTTAATGTGTTGTAGGCTTTATTTGATTTGAGCTCTGTTCATTGGCAATTATGTAGCCTTTGCTAATTTCGAGCTCTTGTTTGCTTGTTTTGCAAAACAGTTTGAACCAATTAAATTGGTCTTCGTAGATTGTTCAAACTGTTTTGCTTAACCAGATTGATTTGTCTGGCTCTGGTCTCTCAGATCGTTTCTCTGTCAAGCTGGTTGCTTCATCAGCTCCTGCAGAGCTCTCTCCTTCTCCTCACCAGCTTCTTTGTTCTCATCTTCGAGCTGATCTTCTGGAGCAACTTCTGCATCTGCACCTCTTTTTGTCTGCAGTTGAGCTTGTTCTGTTCTTTCCTGCTCTTCGAGCTTCTTTGAGGCTCCATCTTTACTCAATTCCCAGCTGATCACCAACCAGCTGGTTGATATATCTGTGAAATCAAGCTTCTCACAGATATCATACGGCCAGCTGGTTTGTCTGATCCTGGCTGGTCCTCTTATCTTTAAGCTGGTTTGTCCTTAACCAGCTGGGCTCTATTCTTCTCGTCACGAGCCCCAGTTTTGCTTTCTTGTCCTCTTGACCCATTCAGACACCTCCTCCAAATCATCCGCAAGCAAACTGTTAAGCAGTTCTGACTCAGTCTACCCAAGGACTGAAATCCCTCTGATGAACTGCTTATTGCCGTGTTCAATGATCAAGCGTGCACTTGATCACTGCTCTTGTATACGGCTTCGCACTCAATCACTTCTCTTGTACACTGCACTTGATCTGCGCTTGAGCTATTATGTACTTGAGCATTCTGCACTTCAGTTCTGCTCTTGATTCTACGCTTGAACTGCTCTTCATACTCTGCGCTTGATCTTCGTGCTGCTCCAACATCCAGCCGATGAACCAGCTTGATGTTCCCTGCACTTCTGGAAGTAAACTGCCGAACCAGCTTGGGCGTCCCCTTACTGTTCCAGCTAGATATCTTCGACCAGTCCAGCTCAGGCGTCCCCTCACTGTCTTAGCTTGGATATCTTCACGTCTACTCCAGTCTAAGCAAGCTGCGCATGTCAATTAGAGCGTTAGTACAATAGAAGCAGATTTTGTGTGAATCAAAACTTAGATTCTGATCTGTAAACACAGATCCAACATAAACTCAAATCTGTTCATGACTGCTGAACAGATTCCACCGACAACTTAAATCTCAAAGCTGAAATCCCGCTCACATCCAGATCTCGCAACAGATCTCACTCTACGCCCAAAACGGATCTTATCCTAAGAAAACGACATCGCGCAGAACCCATCACACATCTGGACGGTTCACCCGCTAGAGAAATCTAAATTGCTAAATGCGTCACATTGCACACTCAGATTCCACAGACATATGAAAACTAGCGCTAAGCCCAAAACGGTGCCGTTCCAACTTATCCAAACGACGACGTACTAACACCCGCTACAGAAACACGCTAGGAGACATCTGAATGCCCACGATATCAGATTTCTCCTCAATTCTGAAAACAAACAATCCAGCGATGACCAACACTCGCATCTGAATAGATTCCGTGGAAGAACTCAACTAGACAAAGCTGATTCCAGGACTTATACACACCCGATTGCTTCACCAAGCATACCAAATCAAAGCTGGTCATCCAGATTTCTTCACGCTCAAATCTGAAACTCTAGAATCCTATTAATTGACTCAATTAATCTTTCCAAACTTTCGGGTCTCACATCTCTCCCCCACTAAAACAGGATTTCGTCCTCGAAATCAAGCAACAATCCTGGTAACACAACTCAATAGCAGGCTATCAAAACAGAAGTCCACGTATTACATAGCCAAGAGTTCAAGATAACTGTGCAAACAACTACAACATCTACTGGAAGATCAACAAGGAACAACTAACTACGGGAATCTGAGGAAACACTACTAAAACAGATGCAACCACTCACGCTGCATCTTCTCTTCCAGTTCCCACGTAGCTTCCTCTCTACCATGCTTGCTCCACTGAACCATTACTAAGGGAATGGTCTTATTCCTCAGCTGTTTCTCTTTTCTATCCAAGATCTGCAAGGGATATTCCACATAACTCAAAGTCCGATCTAGCTCTACCTCGTCAGTTCTCAACACATGCGAATGATCTAGCTCATACTTCCTCAACATCGAAACATGAAACACATCATGTAAGGAAGACAAATCTGGTGGCAACAACAGCCGATATGCCAAAGGGCCAATCCTCTCTAAGATCTCATATGGTCCAACATAACGAGGAGCCAATTTTCCCTTGAGACCAAATCTCATAACACTACAGAAAGGAGAAACCTTAAGGAAAACTAGATCACCAAACTCAAATTCTAAAGGCCTACGCCTCTTATTCGCATAACTAGCTTGGCGATCTTGTGCAGCTTTCATTCTCTGGCGAATCAGATCCACTTGATCTCTCATCTGATGCACAAACTCTGGAGAAGACAGCTGCTTCTCCCCCACTTCTTCCCAACATATCGGTGATCTACACTTTCTGCCATACAAAGCCTCAAATGGCGCCATTCCAATCGTGACCTGATAGTTGTTATTGTATGAGATCATGTATTTCTGAAGGTAGCACCAATGAAGGGTGTTATGAGATTTGGACGAAAAGGAAAGCTGAGTCCTAGATTTATTGGACCATTTTAGATTCTGGAAAGAATCGGAACTTTAGCTTATCGTCTAGCATTGACTCCAGAAATGTCAGCTGTGCATAATGTGTTTCAGATTTCAGCTTTGAGGAAATACGTTGCAAATTCTTCGCATATACTTAGACATGAACCTATCCAGCTATCAACAGATTGAATTACAAAGAAGTTCCAGAGAAGATTCTTTCAAGAGAGAATCATAAATTAAGGAATAGAACTATCCCTATGATTAAGATTCAGTGGTAAAATCACACTGAAAGAGAAGCTACGTGGGAAGTCAAATCTGATATGCAGAAAAATTACCCAGATCTCTTTAAGTAAGTAAGTAAGAAATTTCGGGGACGAAAGTCTTTTAAGGGGGGTAGAATTGTAACGCCCAGACATTTTTATGGCCACAATTGGGATGTTATAAGATTTGAGAGATTAAATTGAAATGCTATTTTATTCAACTTTTATTTCGGTTGAATTCTAGAATCGATAATATGTGAATTCTGCTTTCGTTTATGTATCAAGTTAAATTTCAGATTTGAGCTATATGTGTTAATCAGTTCCTGCTTTAGTAAATTGATTTCCAGATTTTAGAATGCAACTGCAGAAGCTGTTTGGTCGATTCTTACAAGCTAATTGAATCCTTATTTTCAAATAAAATAGCTCGGTTCGAAGCATTAGATTTCATCTTAAAATGGAGTAGCACTTTTTAAAAGATCTTTGGCATATTGATAAAACGTGTTTCTTTTTTTTAGGCATTTTAATTCATATATATATAGGATGTTAGACACATCATGCATCATTATTTACAAATCAAAACACTTTCCAAAAAGCAAGCGGTGCTCTCTGTGAAGAAACTGAGCAAAACCTTTCAAAGCTTTTTGAAGGAGACAAGCGGTGCGTACGTGATTGCCGGATTTCTACTGTGATTGTGTTGAAGAATTCAGGCAAGTAAACTCTGTTTCTTGCTACATCATGAAAGCATATATTCAGTTCTGTATGCATGTTTTTATGTGTTTTAAAGATTTGAAGATAGCCACGGCTGTTCTTCAAAGAAAAGAAAAGTTCATGTTCTGTTTTTATGAAAAAGTACGTGTTTATTGTATTTTGATTCAAAAGATTTTAGAACGTGTTTGACGATGTTCTTCCAGTTAGTTCTTGAGTTTTCTAAAGATTTTCTTCGAAGTAGCTTACAAGTAGCTTATTCGATCATTTCCAGAAATTTCTTGAGATCTTTTGATATCTTCAGACTGAGGTTTCTATTGTTGATTGTTATTGTTCTTACGACTAAGTCTGAAATCTGGTTCTTAAACCAAAAGCTGAATTTTCATATTGAACAGATTCGAAGTTAGAATTCTGTTTCTATGTTATTCGAAGTTCAGATGCGAGTTCTGTTTCAAATCTGAATTGTTTAACTATATTGTGTTTTCCGTTGACATCTGAGTTGAATACGGTTGACCATTGACATCTGAACGACTTCATTTGATTATATTGATTTCGTTGACATCTGAGTTGACCAACAGGCAGAATCTGATTTCTTTCTTCTTCGCTGAGATACATAGGCACAACTCAGATTCCGTTCTTTTAGCCTTCGATTCTTCTCCGATTAGTACAAGAAGTATAGATTTGAATTCCTTATTCATTTCCGCTTCAATTCGGAAGATTAATTCGATTAATTCGAACAATTTCGAGTGACTTTATTCATTTTTCATCTTCGCAAGTTTTACAGTGAATTCTCATAAAGTCTGTTGGATCTGGATAAACAGATCCAGATATGTATTTTGAATTACACAAAACCTATTATTGAGTTATTGACAATTCTACGTAGTGTGCAGAACTTAAATAAGACAGGAGAAGAAATATCTGTTGAAGGAGATATCAAGCAGAGGGAATCGATTAAAAGAAGAAAAGAAAAGTCTTGAAGAGAGAAATCTGGAACGCTACAAAGAAGACTACTGTTGAACCTATGAAGGAGAAATCTGATCAAGCATAAAGAGAAAAGAAGAAGATTGAAATGGAATTTGGAACGTTAAAGTCGAGAAGTTTTCTGTTGAAGAAATGTTCAACAAGATCGAAGAAATCTGGTTCAGTATTGACATAAAACGAGATGAACAAAAGATGAAGTCTGGAAAATTAAATACGAGGATGTCGATAGAACTCGGGATGATGCAAAGAAGAAATCAAACATGTTGATGAATTGAAGAAGATGGAATCAAAAGCTGATATAAGATTTCAGAGGGTGAACGACAATAAATTAACAGCAGAAGCATTTCCATATTTGATCAGCAGAAGACATCAGTTGTTGCAACTGAAATCAAAGATCTAAGTCGAAGATATATCAGTTGTTAATGTGGAAGAAAAGCAACAGCAGCAAACAACTGGTGAACAAATTTATTGGAACGAGAAATTGAAACAGAGGAAAAGTAAAGATGCAACCAGACGAGGAGAAGCAACAGACGTTGCAACTGCACAGAAGAAAACAAGTTGGTGCAATGAAGATATATTAGATGTTGTTAATAAAGGTGAACCAGCTGATGCGTAACACTCAGCTGTTGCGCTTTATTAACAACAAGATTGGATCAGCTGTTGGAGTGCTCAGTGATTAAAGCGAAACAGTGCACTATAATATCAGCAGATAAATCAATCAATAGAAGTCGGGAGGAACAACGAATCAGCAGAAGATATTGAACCAGCAGGTGTAGAAAAGCGCATTCAGAAGGAAGGACGCAAAAAGAAATCAGCTGCTGGAAAACATGAATCAGCAGTTGCAAAGAAAAGAAAATTCAGCAGTTGCAAAAATCCAGCAGAAGAAAGTTGTTGATTCAGAAGGCATTAAACAGAAGAATTAAAACCAGTCGACTGGAATGAACAAGAAAATCCAGACGTTGCAAAGGAATTCCAGATGCAGAATTTATTCCAGACGTTGGCTACTGGATTGCAAAATATCAGACGCAACGCATAGCTAACAGGAAAAACCAGATGAAAGAATTAAATTCCAGTCGTTGAAGATTGAACCAGACGCTGTGAACAGAATTAATCCAGGCGCTGCACAGAAGAAGCAATGATACAGACGCAATGAACAATAAAATGAACCAGACGTGAGTTAATCCAGACGCAGTGCAAGGAACAAAAAGAAATCAGACGTGAGAAGAAGATTATTCTGTCGTGGAAAAGAATGTATCAGTAGAAAAGTATTCGTTCAGCAATTGACGTATTATATGAGAGGAGAAGCTATCAATCGTTGAAAGGCTGTTGGTACATCGAACAATTGTAACAGAATTTGAAAAGCAGCAGTTGGTTGAATGAGAAGAAATCTGACAGAGATGAGGAAAAGAAAAGATGCAAGCGGTTGAGGAGAAGCAAAATTCAATAGTCTGAACAGTAAACCAGCCGTTGCAAAGAAGGAAGAATCATTCGTTGCATTGCACAAAATATCAGACGCAGAATCTTTTAACCAGACGCAAAAATATTCAGATGCAGGAATAAACTAGCTGCTGGAATTCTTTAGGAGCAAACAACTGCTGGTACGCAAAGGCAAAAGCACAAGATGACAAAAAGCCTGCAAAATAAAAGGACACAAGGACAATCCCTGTCTGTACTTTACAGAACACTTTTGAACGGGAAGAATTTTGTGTCCAACGGGATTAATTTGAACAGAGGCTTATATATTCGATAAGCGCCATTGAAGAAACTGTTGGTCGCTGTGAGGCTGTCGCAGAAAATATCTAAATTGCACAGTGCACCAGCAGAGGGAAAAATGAACAGAAAGACGAAGCAATCGACCGCCATTAGAGAGGAGCTTTCACGAGAGTCGATTGCTGAGTTTTAATTAGCTTGTGTAGAGCAATTTCCCTAGTGTGTGAGAAACAGAGAGTTGAGAGCTTCATTATAAAAACTCACACAGAGATTCATTCACATTCATTGGTGAATGAATCTCAAAACCATGTCACAACAGGTTCCGTCCAAGCACGATGACGTAAAACTCATGTGTATGTAGTTAGTCACACAGTTGCGGCTGGTGTGCATTTGTGAAGTCTAGGAGTTCTCACAGCTGCTGGTTGTGGGATCGGGTCTGTACACGAGTTGTAAGATCAAATCTTCTAGTGGATCCTTCCGAGGTGGAAGAAGGGGAGATGTAGGACATTGAGGTCCAAACTTCCAGAAACAAACATGCTGTGTATCGTATCTCGTTTATTCATTCAGCACTCGCATTATTTTAGCACGCATAACACACGCATACACATAATTCAGCACGCACCTTTATTTCAGTACTCACGCAACATAAATCTGTTTGAATCGTTTTAAAATATTAGGATTCAGTTCTGGTATTTTCCAGCTTCAGCTGGTAGATCCCCTTTTTGATTTGAATCCCAGTTGTATTGATATGTAAATATTGAGCCAGGGGATGTCCTGTGCCTTTATTTTTATTGAGGGGATCTGTAGTTGATTGACTACTTGATTTATTGTATGTTGTTTGAGTTTTGAGTTAAACTCTTATTTTGAGTATGAATGTATTTTGAATGATATCGGATCAGGCCCATAATCGAAAATTTTTAGCCCATTTTTTTATGATGCTTCCGCATAATCATGATTAATTGATGTATTAGCACATCGGGCCTGACACTTTTGGTATCAGAGCTTAAACTGTGATAATCTCGTTTCTTTTTTATCACACTTGAGTCTAGACACAGAGTTTGAGTTTTGATTTTGGACTGACTCTGTGATTGTGTGATTTGATTAATTGCCTCTTTGATTTATCTACTTGTTTTCTTACCTCTGAGTTTTGGTAGATGCCACCGAGGAGAGGTAGGAGTAGGATTGCTAGGCAGGTAGATGGGGAGTCTAGATCCCCGGGCAGTGATGAGGATGTTGAGCAGCAGGGTATACCTTTGCGTCGCCGAGCTAGACAGGCTGAGGTAGAGGTGGATGATGTGACACAAAATATTGGAGAGATGGAGCTAGTGTTGGCTAGGTTCCAGAGGATGAATCCCCCGACATTTTCTAGTGTCGAGGCTGGTCTGTTGGCTGAAGGCTGGCTTGAGCATATGGAAGAGTTGTTTGACGCAGTGGAGTACTCGCAAGAGAGGAGGCTGAAGTTATCAGTGTTGCAGTTGAAAGATCATGCTCAACGCTGGTGGAAGGGTACTTCTTGTGTCATGAGAGAGACTGGATCTTTGATTTCTAGGGAGAGCTTCTGTGCGGCTTTTCGACAGGAGTATACCCCTGAGTCTTTCTACAACAACCGTGAGAGGGAGTTTGACAAGCTGAAGCAAGGGAGCTTGAGGGTGGCCGAGTATGCCAGACAGTTTTCTTCGTTGTTGTCGTATGTTCCCCATATTGTGAATCAGGAGAGGACAAAGAGGAACAAGTTTTTGAGAGGGTTGAGGCCCGAGTTGTTCTGGATGGTATTAGCGGGTTCCCCTGCGACTTATGCGGAGGCTGTGGATAGAGCGGTGGATATTGAGGAGAGTCTGATGGAGGTGCAGAATCAGGTTCAGCCGACAGCTGGACGTAGTTTTCAATCTTTGCCAGAAGTGATGCCTTCTTTCCAATCTCTCCAAGTGCCACAACAGTCGAGTCGTGAGAGGTTCAAGCCTCGAGGGAAACAGTTTAATAAGCGTTCGAACTCGAGTTATTCTGGTTCAGTGAGTTCTGGTGGCAGTGGCTCTGGAGGAGGAGTGACTTGTGGATAGTGTGGAGGTCATCATATGACTTCATAGTGTCGTGGAGTTCAGGGGCTTTGCCATAACTGTGGGCAGCCTGGACATTTTGCTCGGGTGTGTCCGACTGGAGTACAGTCTTTGGGTCAGTCGCAACAAGGTTCAGCTGTTGGTCCTTCGTAGAGACCGCAACCTTTTTGCTCAGTCCCAACGATCAGGTTTCCAACCCCGTGAACCATCTAGGTTTGGTGGACCTTCGAGACCTCAGTTTCCGGGACCACAGCAGGCTCAGGTGAACGCCTTGACGAGAGAGCAGGCTGATGAGATATCTAGTGGAGTGATTGCAGGTACTTGTTTTATCTTTGATTTTCCTGCACGAGTTTTGTTTGATACTAGAGCATCACACTCCTTTATTTCTGAGTTGTTTGTGTATGAGTGTGGGTTGAATTCTTCCCCACTGTGTGATGTTGTCTCTGTATCTACCCCTGCTGGCGTGAGTTTGTTCTCCCGTGAGGTGGTGTTTGACTGTGTTCTTAGATTTGATGATCATGTGCTAGTGATTAATCTGATTGTCCTGGAGATTAGAGATTTTCACTGTATATTGGGAATGGACGTGTTGTCCAGTTATAGAGCGACAGTTGATTGTTTTCATGGTGTAGTGAGATTTTGACCTAAATTTTGAGAGAAATGGGATTTCTATGGTGCTGATTCGCGACCTAATATTCCTTTGGTGTCTTCCATGGAGATGTTTAGTTTGTTGTCGCTAGAGAATTCTGGGTTTATGATCTATGCCTTGGATGTTTCTCGAGTATTACGAGTAGGATTGAGCGATGTTCCGATTCCTCGAGAGTTTTTTGACATGTTTCCGGATGAGATTCCTGAATTCCCTCCGAGATGAGAGATTGACGTCAGCATATAGCAGTTGCGTGATCTTTTAGAGAAGGGCTTCATTAGACCGAGTATGTCGCCTTGGGGAGCTCCGATTCTTTTCGTGAAAAAGAAGGATGGATCTATTAGTATGTGTGTGGTTTTTGGCAGTTGAACAAAGCAACGATTGAGAAAGTATCCGTTGCCAAGGATTGATGACTTGTTCGACCAGTTGCAGGGATCTGGTGTATACTCTAAGATTGATCTACGGTCTGGTTAACATCAGTTGCGGATCAGAGACAACGACGTGGCGAAGACGGCTTTCAGGACTAGATATGGGCATTATGAGTTTTTGGTGATGCCTTGGATTGACGAATGCTCCTTCTCCTGCTGTCTTCATGGATTTGATGAATCGCGTCTTCAGTGAGTATATCGATCGTTTGGTGATTGTCTTCAAAGATGACATCCTGGTGTATTCGAGGAACTTCAGAGAGCATAAAGGGCACTTGAGATTAGTTTGCAGAAACTGAGAGACTCACAGCTGTATGCGAAGTTCAGAAAGTGTGAATTCTGGCTGGATAGAGTTGTCTTTTTGGGTCATATCATTTCAGTGCAAGGGATTTCCCTGGATCCGAGTAGGGTGGAAGCAGTTCTTAACTGGGAACGACCTAGGAGTGTGACTGAGATCCGTAGTTTCTTAGGTTTGACTGGCTATTATAGCCGTTTCATTGAGAAGTTCTCTTCGATAGCTAGGCCGATGACTCAGTTGACCCAAAAGGATAGGAATTTTGTTTGGACTGATGAATGTGAGTTGAGTTTCCAGTTGCTTAAGGAGAAGTTGACTACTTCTCCTGTCCTAGCGTTACCCTCGGGTTCTGGTGGTTTTGTAGTTTTCTCTGATGCCTCTCCGAGTGGTTTTGTCAGGCCTTGTGATCACAACAGATAAACACATGCGGAAGCTAACAAAAGTGGGTAAAATTTTCGCTTTTAGGCCCGACGGTTTAAACATATAATTTAAAATACAACAATACTTAAAATAAGTTTCCCAATTTATAAATCAACCAACAATAAAGCATACATAATTCCAAACATTTATCAGACTCCCCTACGAGTACAACAACACAGCGCAGGGCATCTCCCTGGCTAACTGATACATATATATAAGTATGTTATATACAACTGGGACACTCTAGCCACCTCCTGGGGCACCACCAGCTGGGTTGAACCCACGACCAGCTGTAGAACCTGGGTTTCCTGAAAACAAAGCAACAAAGGAACAACCAAGCCCCGGAGGGACATGGGGTTAAACCCCAGTACGGAGAGCAAACATAAAACAGCAATTAACAACAAGAATAAAGTGCAGATGCTATGCATGAGAAGGGAAACAATCAGTTCAACGGGATCTGCCGAAAAAGTGGCCACAGGGTGTGTTCCCAGTGTGGTAGTTAGCCACTCGCCAGGACACAACACTCGAATACCGGATGCAATAAACAACTCCCTTGCTGTTGCTCAACCTATGAACTGTGGTAGTTAGCCACTCGGCGCATAGGGGCTAATTCAACCCAGCAGGGGAATGAGAGTGCGGTATTGCCGCTCGCCCTCGCATCCTGGTAAGAAAACATAACAACAAGGACGGCAACAATGGCTGAAAATGGAGGCAAATGCGTGTATGTCCATGCTGGAAGATATGAACATATCAACAATATGCACAGTAATAACAAAACCAGTAGCATACACCATATAACACACGGCAAACCCAAAACATAGCCTCAGCAGGCAACAACACAGGGCAGCCAACAGATAGCCATCTCGCAATTATCCAAGCCATCACCATGCTGGAATTTATAAGCTCAAATCCGTACTTTC